>JAMRYI010001280.1:0-33975 GCA_029231635.1 Ditylenchus weischeri | reverse complement strand
AAATAAAAATTATTAAAATATTATTAATATACAGTTTGAGCGAAATAAATGTTTGATGTACCATTTAAAAGAGGAGATTCAGGGTTACGAAACTGTATATTAATAATATTTTTATTTTAACATTTTTGCTTTTACAATTAAATCTAAAAGTTCTTCGGGAACTTCTGGCGCACCCGGTAGTACAGTTAACCTTCGATATAGTGCGATTTCTTAGATGTTTTAGTTTTTAAACCTCGGTAGAGTGCGCCTCAATATGGTGCAAACCTCGATATAGTGAGATTTTTTTCCGGTGTGCAGAGGTCGCACTATATCGAGGTTTGACTGTACCTTATTTGGTGGTTTTTTACTAAGTTTTCCTCACCGGACATGGTAAAAAAGGTTTGTGAATGCCTTTTCTTCTTACTATTCTTGTTTGGAATGATGTCTAAGGTAAGTGAGTGCACGTATCTCAAGCCCCGAAGCCCCTTAGCCCCTTTGGGCAGCGCAGGGGGGGCTTGAGATACGGGCACTCACATACCTTAGACACAAATCACTCGAAGTTGACTCCGGATGCAAAAAAGTATGCATAGCAGAGTTTGATTATGTGGTAGATGCCAGTTGGCAAAACTATCTTCAATGTCTACTTTCCATGTCAATTTTCAAAAAAATTAAGCCTAAGAACCCTCCTAGAACTGGCATACCTTATTTTCCCGGAGGCAAAAAAGGCAACAAAAATTTGTTTATAAGTAGGGTTGTCGAGCATTCGAAATTTTCGAATATTCGATTCGATTTGATATTCGACATTCGAAATTTTCGAATATTCGATTCGATATTCGAAAATTTCGAATATTCGACTCGATTCGATATTCGATACTCGAAATTTTCGAATATTCGATTCGATATTTTCGAATATTCGACATTCGACATTTGATATTCGAAATTTTTATTATACTATTGGATATTTAAAACACGTATCAGACTTATTCACGTATCAGTCCTAATCAAACAATTAAACAAAGTAAATATTTGAACTTTATTCCAAACAAATCAATCCATCAACATCACGACAACATCTTCCGTCTCCTCTTGATTCTTCTGTGCCGCTTCATTGAGGATCTTATCCGCCAATTCCGTCTTGATCACCAAAGGTCCGCCACATCCTTTGAGAAACGAGACCGGAGATGATTAGCATCTATCTGAGGCCACGCTGGAAACGGATATTGTAAGGAACTTTCTAGCAAGGAGAGCCACTCGGGGATATTTTGGAGAGTTGAGCGTCCACCAGTCGTGACCAGGCGCGTTTGGCTTCGGGAGCGCAAGTTTTGGATCATTTACGTAGCTCCAGCTCGTCCTAAAAAATGAGAGGTGGGTTCAAGGTTTATAAGGAGAGAAGACGGGAGAAAATTTGGAAGGTACTCTGGAATGGAAATCGTGAATAATTTGAAACATACTAAAAGATAAAATATCGTGTTTGAAAATATTTTTAAATATTCGAATTTCAAGATTTTCGAATGTTGATTCGGTATTCGATATTCGAAAATTTCGAATATTCGATTCGATTCGATATTCGATATTCGAAATTTTCGAATATTCGATTCGATTCGATATTCGATATTCGAAATTTTCGAATAATATCGAATAATATTCGAAATCGAATATTCGATTCGACAACCCTATTTATAAGTGCTAGACAGTATCTTCTAAGTAACTTTTTGTTGCTTTCTTTCGTAAAAAGCAGCTAAAACATCTTTAGGACACCCTTTTCGCCATTTTTGGGCCAGTGGTGTTCTGTTCTTTAGGCCAATTCTCTTCCTTGCAGTCTACTCTTTTCAGGGCCGTAATGGCCACCTTTCTATAGGGGCCAGTAAAATTTTGTTTATTTAGGAGTCGACTTAAAACTTTTGACATTTTGTTTTAGGCTAAAAATTATAAAATATCATTTTTGAATAGTTTAGTAAGTTCATCCTGAAGACTTTTGACAAAAAGTCTTATCAACATTTTTTAAACAATCTTTCTTTACTTTCTTTACAACCTAATATTTTTTCTATGTCTTGCTGTATTAGTTACAAAAAGGCCAAGTATGCCAAATAGCACTTTCCAAGGTTTATGAGAATAACAAATTTGAAAAACAACGGTGTGTCTAAGACAAAAAGAGACTTTAATTGAAAGTACGACCCAACGAATTTTTAAACCAAAAATACCTGAGCACTCTTAGATGAGTATTTAGTAATTAAGAAAGCAAAGATTTGAGTGTTCAGCAAGCATCTCCAAATCCTAGTAGAAAGCCACAGAGCAGAGCAAGTGAGACACTAAAATTCTATCGCTAATAAATCATTCTATACTTTTGTTTCCAAAAATTTTTTCTGTACAAAATATTTTGTGAATTTGTGTAGTCTTTTTTTATCACTTTTGAGTCATTTTCGATGTCAAAATGTCAAAATTTTTACAGCTTTTGTAATACAGGGTACGGCATCCTTAGCGGACGCTTTATTTTAGCCATAACTTTTAAATTTTGTTGTCTTGACAAGATCTTTTTACAAAATAGGCAAGAGAATGACACCAAATTTGCATAATACAGTCAAACTTCCCTAACACGTACCCCCTGGGGACCGGGCTCAGGTGTACGTGTTAGGGAAGTGTACGTGTTACAGGGGGTACGTGTTAGGGAAGTTTCACTGTAACTCTTTATTCAACACAAGACCAAAACAGCCAACAAAAATAACAACAAATTTCTATGAAAAAACCAGCGTGAAGGACCCTTTAATCGTCACTGGCGGCACAGAATGGGGAACTTGTTCGGTTGGGAGACCCCTTTTCATTGAATATTAATTAACTATAAATATGATTCAAGACGCCGGAAAAAGTGCGCTAGGCATTTCTTGGTTTCAGCTAACATACGCTGTCCTACCCTGAGCCTGAGGCCTGAAAAAGGGCGAATAAAGTGTTACAATTGATAGAAAGTTTTAGGAAACTTCCCAACCGAACAAGTGCCGATCATGGGGTAGGAAGCGTGAACAAAAAGAGGATACAATGCCAAATTTTTTTATTGAATTTGTAGTTTCTTTTTTTATCGCTTGGTTTCAGATAGGTTCGAACAAAGCTGACATGAGCCGAAGTGATTGCCAGATGCAGAGAATCGATCATGTTGTTTTTTAGTTAGATATTTTTTATGAGCTAAATAAAGTGTTGTTATGCAAGTTTGTTGTCATTCAATTACATATTTTGTCCTCTTTCGAATAAAAAAGATCTCGTTAAGACAATAAAAATTTAAAAAGTTATGGCTAAAATAAAGCGTCCGCTAATGATGCCGCACACTGTAAGAAAACTATTTATTTTTAATCAAAATATTTTGACTTAAGTTAAAACCTTTTTAAAACATTGTAATACAGTCCACTCTATAACAATAGAGTGGACGTCCGCTCACGGGAGAAGCCATTGGCGGTGTTATATCGAGAGTGGTGTTATATCGAGGGCAGTCGCACCAGTGCCAAAATTTCAGGGTTGGTGCCGTGAGCTGGTGCCGGTGCCGTATTGAAAAGGGCATTCCAGCATACATCAGGTGCCTAAGCATTTGAGACGTATGGTTCGTAATAATGTTCTAAATATACCTGCACAAATTTAGTACACCCTCCAGGGACGACAGCCGTATCTAGTTTAATTTTCTTCAACTCTCTTTTTGTTTCTTCGCTGAGATGACACCGGAAGGCATCCCACACGAGCATACGCTTGCCAAATAGATTGATACCGAAGGTCTAGACATAAAAAGATAACATTTAACTCAAATTAAACATAGCTCTTTATTCCTTTTTAAATAAAACCAACCTTGTTAAGGTAATCCTTTGTCCACTCATCATTCATCCAACTTTTTCTAGCCCAGGCTAAATTCAGCTTGCCACGAAACTTCTGTTCAATTTTAGGATCGATGCGCTTTCTTGGGAGGAGAACGTAAGGCAGACACTTTTGACCGTCAGAGCGAGCCGTTAGCATAACTGTTATTCTTGATTTTTCATGCCCAGTTGAAATCACCATAACCTAAAATTTTTTATAAACGAGAGAGATCTGTAAATTGATTAAGTATACGTCTTTTGATCCTTTGAAATCGATGCATTTTCCTTGAGTAGGATCCAACCATATAGGTGTCTCATCCGCAGCATAGATGGAGGTGTACCTAAAATCACAACTAAAGTATTCATTCGCAAATAGTGATTATTTTTCTTTGGCCCGTACTCTTGCAAAATACATGATGAAATCGATAAGTTTCTGCTGATATTCAGCTGGAGGTTTCTGGCATCTCGTGGTTGGCAACCTTGCGCGAAAGTTATGACGCTCCAAAATTTTTGCAGCCATCCGATGCTTGCCTAGGAATCAAATGCACAAATACTAATCACTGTTAAAAGACTAACCGAAAATGTTTTCTTCTCAGATCCAAAGGTAGGCTGGAAAATTTTCTCTGCTCTTGCGACGATCATGGTTCGAGAGACCTTATGCTTCATTGCTCTTCTTTCACGAACCCATCCAGCCAGATTACTATCAAATTCTTGATCGAGGAGAGGACGCCCACCACCAGGAAGATTTTTTCTTTGACTTCCATAAGATATGGAATCCCTATAAACACAACAATTACAAAGTTGACATTAAAAATACCAATTAAAGACACCTGCTTTATACGACGTAAATAAGCTTCTTTTGACTTCCAATCACGTATCATGTGGCGGTCCACATTGTACTTCTTGGCAGCGCTGTTTATAGAATTGACTTTTGGCGTAGTCGACTATCTCAAGCTTTCGAGCGACGGTGTAAGACTTTTTCTTCTGTGATTTCTTGCCCGGCAATTCGATTGGCTCATCCTCAGTAACAGCTTCAGTTTGTTCCTCTTCATCATAAAGCCAAGCATTAATATCATCCATTATTATGCGAGCCTTAAAACAATGCTAAAAACGGTGTAGGTAAAATGGCCTAGGGTGGGGGATAATTAGAGACTGGGTGATAATTAGAGACTGGGGTATAATTAGAGTAAATACGGTAACAATTCTATTTAAACAATCGGGAATAAATCTGTGTGTTTACGTTGCTTTTCGTTCTTCTTTTGCTCTTTCAAAAGGCGTTTAGATAATTTTTAAGACATTTCGGAGAAGAAACAAATTTTCCAAAAAAAAATCAGCTTGGGTGACCAAGTCAAAAGTTTTTTCAATAATTTTTTACGGAAAATTGATGAATGATAAATGAGAAAAAAATTAGATAATGAGAAAAAAATAATTTTTGAAAAAAAAACAGCAGGGGGGACCGAGGCAATTTTTTGGAGGACACCACCAACATGTATAGAGCTAAAAGAGTAGACATTGCAACCTGAAAACTAAAAATGAAAAAGACGAATTTGTCAAGCCGAAAACAAAGAGAAATTGAAATTTGAGAAATTTATATTTAAATTCGGGCAAAAAACAGATTTATGGCCAAAATTTTGTGAATAAAATGAAGTGATGCTGTTTCGAAGGTATATATTATCATGGTAATAAGTCGGGACCCGCCAAAGTGAGGTGTTATATCGAACTAGTGTTATATCGAGAGCAGTGGTGTTGTAAAGTTGAGTTTATTTTAAGGTTAGTTGACTGAGGTCGTTCCCTATTTCCTATTTTCATAAGTTGCTCCCCAGCGATGCTATTCCCTTGTGTATTGCAAAACCTCTCTGATGTAATTCGTGTTGTACTATTCCCAAGGCTTGTTATGTTCCCCTTTTTGTATTCCATTTGCTCTTGTCCGTTTCCGCCTGGATCTGCTGGCGATCTAGCCAGAAGATAACCAAGGCTTTAAATATCTGTCTCTGGCCTGGCTCGAGATCTTAGAGACTGGCCAGTCTTTGTATTGTGTTTTGTGATTGTTTGTTTTAGCTTGTGTAGTTGAAATAAACTTCGCTTTAATTTGCCCTTGTTAACCTCCCTTACAAAGCATTGAGTTGAGATTCACCGAGGTGAGACAAAGTTCGACATTCCTGGGACGCTAGGGGGTCGAATCTTTACTGTGTATAATTGCTCTTTCTTGGCTCTGGCTCTCGCTCTGGCTCTGAGTTTTCAAAATTTTCGCTCTGGCTCCGCTCTCGAGAGCGGAGCCAGAGCTAAAGCCAGAGCCGGAGCGTTATACACCACTGATCGAGAGTAGACTGCTCAATAAGTAGTACTACATACCTTGGTTCAATTAAACCGATTTTTTCTAAAAAATGAAACATTAATAAAAACTTAAAGTGCAAAATATACCAGTAGAGCGAAGAGGAGCAATGGCAGGAAAATTGATGAAAATGCCAATAAAGGCTAACAAGTGAACAAGTGCGCCCAAAATAACTATGCGATCACGTCCAAGACCTCTTGTTTTGGAGCCCAAAATACCAAACAAAAAGCCGGCTAAAATTTATAAACAGGTGTTAATAATGTCAAGAATTTGAAACATATTAAAGCGACAAACAAGCTGCTTGTCCCAATCCTTGCGCTATAGCATTGAGTCCAAGCAAAGTCTTAGGATTTGGGTGCAGCTTTTTGGTGGAAGCAATGCCTTAACGATTTGTATGCAATAAAGCTTTACTATTTAAAAAGATTACAAGTGGGGTAAATTGCACTCCAAAAGCTCAGCTCTATACCAGAATATCCAAAGACAATAGCCATGACTAGCATCCGTTTGGTTAACGTCAATTTTAGAGTGGATTCTTAACAAACAAAAAATCTTGAAACATTATAGCTCGTTCAGGAACCCGGAGTTGGATTTAGAGTATTTGGCATTGTAAACATACTTTATGGTACTTATTCGGTTAGCCCCCCTCTTTGTTTCTTCTATCTTCATTCTCATGAGTACTGGTTTTCTGGGGTTTGACTTATTAAGGTAACTGTAACATAGTTTTGTCTATTTGAGAATAAAATAGAATATAAAATGATGATCTTAACTTGATTAGCTAGAATAGGTGCAATTTTACAAAAAAGTATCCTTCTTGTTAGTTCGGCTTGTTGTGGTTGGCAAACGTTTATTCAACTACAGTCAACCCTCGTTAATCCGCCACCCCGTTAATCCGCCACCCTCGATAATCCGCCACCCTGAGGCCGGTCCCTAGGGGTGGCGGATTAACGAGGGTTGACTGTACCAAAAAGTAAGAAAATCTACAGCTATCTTAAAAGGTCAAACCTCAAAAAACAGTACTATTAGAAAAAGTTATGGACCAAAACAACTCGGCCACCCTGTATAACGCTAAGTCTGAGTTCCTGAACGAGACATTACAATTCAAAAGAAGTCAATTTCTTCGGCAAAATTTTTATCCGAAAAAAACGTTTGACTGCAATTTTGACAAAATAAAAATTTTTATTAATAAAATAACTTTTTAAGTTTATAAATTTTTTGCTTACTAATCACTTGCATGTGAGACAACTGAGGTGCTTGTACCTGTGGTTCAACAACATTTTCTATTCCTGACTCTGTTGAAATGGTAGATACAGCTGTGGCTGGTAGTCTAAGTACACCCAGAATTACGATACCAATAAGTGTGACAACTTAAAATGCATTTTTAAAAATTTAGTATTACAAATCAGTTACCTGTAAACACCCCATAAAGTATGTGCATAGTACCATCATCAATCTTGTCAGAGTCCTTCAACACGATATAAAGAAATATGCCGCCAAGTATAATACTAAATTCAGTGTTTATTCAGGTAGTGTCTACTGATGATTTTTCGTCTCCTCTGTTGCTTTTTAAATTGCGCTTAGGCTTAGTGCAGACCAGCATAGGTAAGAACGGACTTAACACGCCCAGGCCCGCCGGTGAGACCGGCTGGTTCTGGCGCAGAATTTAATGCTGAATCCAATTTACCTTTTGACTTTAGGCAAAAGCGTGAAAAGTGGGTCAAAATAGCGATTTTAAAATGTACTCATTTTTTCGACACGAAAATTAAATAGCTCATAATTTCGAAATTTTACAATGACATATAAAAACTAAAATATACGTTAGATAGCAGAATGACAGGGCTACATTTTATTATATAATTTGCTTTTACGAACTTGCACTTTTACTTGTGCGAAAATGTAAATAACTCAAAGTTGGGTAAAAACGACCCCATTTTGGATACTCAATTTTACAAAAGTTTTACAAACACATGTAGGCGATTTTGTGCTCATTGTGTAGCCCTAGTAGAGTACTATCAAATGCAAAAAATCTCATTGAAATGTTGCAAGGGAAGGATTCTACGGGAAAACAATATCCTGCTTTTTGACATTTGAATGGTCTCCACAAGGTACCAGTGAAAGCAATTTGACCATTCATGCCAAGACTTATCCAAAGTCCCATAAGCTAAAATAAATCAACAATACTAACAAAGGTGAACAAAGAGTCACATACCCCCAACAACAAGTCTTGGCATGAATGGTCTCCACAAGGTACCACTGAAAGCAATTTTCTCCACCCAACCAGAACACGGTGGACGATGCTATTTATGCCCAGTTGGCCACAAGAAAACGGTGTATTCTACATGCCGAAACTGTACGAATGAGATGTGTGCAAAGGAAGACAATAGGCTATGTATACAATGTTGTAATCCAATCAAAAGACGCCATGGCTGATGTGTTGTGATCATTTAATGATTGTTTGTGATCATTTATAAAAATGTCAAAAAAGCAGGATTTTGTTTTTCCCGTAGAATCCTTCCCTTGCAACATTTCAATGAGATTTTTTTTGCATTTGATAGTACTCTACTAGGGCTACACAATGAGCACAAAATCGCCTACATGTGTTTGTAAAACTTTTGTAAAATTGGAGTATCCAAAATGGGGTCGTTTTTACCCAACTTTGAGTTATTTACATTTTCGCACAAGTAAAAGTGCAAGTTCGTAAAAGCAAATTATATAATAAAATGTAGCCCTGTCATTCCGCTATCTAACGTATATTTTAGTTTTTATATATCATTGTAAAATTTCGAAATTATGAGCTATTTAATTTTTCGTGTCGAAAAAATGAGTACATTTTAAAAATCGCTATTTTGACCCACTTTTCACGCTTTTGCCTAAAGTCAAAAGGTAAATCGGATTCAGCATTAAATTCTGCGCCAGAACCAGCCGGTCTCACCTGCGGGCCTGGGCGTTAAAAACATGTATCCCAGGAATTACAAATAAAAAAATATCGGCCCTAGTGCCGAATCCGTCCATTTTTTGCCTTGGTACCGCCTTTGTTTTTTTGTTATTTTTTGTTGAATTGTGGTTGGGTGCAGGGTAGGCTAGCATATGTTAGGATGGACTCAAACGTGTGTAGCAAACTACAATAGAGTAAGAAAACATGTTTGAGTCAGTCCAAAGATACGCTGGCTTACTCCTGCCTAAGCCTGAAAATCAGAAAAAAACAACAGACCAAGGCCAAAATGTACTGGATTTAGCACTAGGGCCGTAATATGTGTGAGTTTGTATTTATAAACCTTGCGGAACCTTTTTTTTAAGAAAAAGCCCAAAAAATAAGAAGAAAAAAACTAGAGCGAGTTTTTAAAGTCTGTATCAACTTTTTTGAAGTTTTTTTTTTGACTTATTTTTTGACTTAAAAAAAAGCTTACCACGCCTGACTAATTGCCCAAAATACACCGCTGTTCTTTTGCGCTGTTTCGTCCGTTGAGTTTAGAGCCAAATATTTACCTTGAGCTGTCCAGATTACTAATAATATGTAAATAAAAAATGTAAATTTTACGACTTAACAAATACCAGCTGCGCCAAGGCCGATCAAAGCGGAAGAAAAAAATCTAAAAATAAATTTTCGAGTTTTGAAAAAATTAAAACCCAAAAAAGTTTACAAATAGACTCTGTTGAGAAAAAGAAATCCGACTTGGAACAGACAGTAAGTGATACCACCAAAAACCATGGCCCATCTTGCATTTAATGCATTGACAATTGGTGCGGCCACAAAATTGGCAATTGTGAAAACTTAAAAATCTTTTTTTAAATTAACAACATATTTTAAGCTTTTTTACCAGCATATATGATTGCCATGCTTAAAGTAATTTTAGTATTTTATTACATTTTGTTTCTAAATTTACCTGGTGTATCCGTCATGATTTTCGACTCCGCCTTTTCCAGTATTACTGCCAATCACCTAAAATATACAGAATATTTTGGTTTGTTTTTACTCGTTCAGCTTTTTTAGCTTTTTTTACTCAAAAAAACTTATTTATAAATGACCATCACCGCTAATGAAAATCGCAATTTTAACACGAGAACGGCGGGTTGTAACTATTGTTGATTCTAGCGCAGAATTTTACGCTGTACACGATGGTGCGGGTCCTTTTTGCTTCAATTATTGGGGATATGGGTGAAAAAGGGTCTGAGAGGTAACTAATTAATTTATATTTATTTCCTCTATTAACTACCCATGCTCTAATAACTCCCCACCCTACGGACCTTATATCTCAGCATACAGCAGACATTTCGCAAATCCGTTTTTTGCGTTTTCTTAATTGCTACGAGTTTACCTGATTACACTTTTCATATTTTGGGATTAGCACCCGAAAATCTCAAAATTTTTCGATTTTTCAGGGGTTGAAAAATAACTTCCCATAGGGGAGTTAATAGAGGAAGTACGGTATGCATGGTCAAAATTATCGATATTTTCGATGTTCGAATTGTCGATTCATCGAAAGTTTTCGATTGTTTCGTTATTTCGATAATCGATCAATCGATAGCCTTCAATCGATTTTCGATTGTCGAAAATCTCTTTTCGGTATCGATTATTTATAAGCTATTTGCTTAAAAATATATAATTTCATTTTTTGAGTTTTCAAAATAACTCTTGATCACCAAGTTTTTCGAGCCTCAACCCCGATCCCAAACTTCTCTTGAGGACAAGTGCACATTTCTAATTAATAACTCATTTGCTTATAATAACGATTTTTTGAAAGCGGAAACTATAGTGTAAGGTAACATTTGATCATTCGAAATTTCGATCGATAATCGATCGATGATCGACCAATTTTCGATCGATTCCCGATTATCGAAAATTTTTCGATTTGCTCAAAAATTCGATTATCGATTGATCGAATTTTTTTCGATATTTCGATTATTGAAAATTTTCGATTTTTCGATAATCGAAACATTTCTAATCGATCGACAACCCTAATGATGACCATACTATCCATCACGTTAAACACGAATCCGGTGTCAGAATCGAGGGGTTTTCTAGCAGAAAAAAAGTTACGAGAAATTTGTGTTGCAACTTATATATTAATTTTGTACATTTTGTCACGGTATTATAATGAGATATTGTTGTATCTAGTGTCAAAATAACCATCAGATTCCGGCCGTTATTTTTATGAGCATTTAGCTGTGTATCTCTACACAAAAATATGGCTTGTAGAAAGTCAGGGTGGAACATTTTAAAAATCCCTACCCCAATCAACAAGTGATAATTTATATTAACTTTACAAATAAAAACAGCCTTTGCTTATTTTTATGAGATAGGTGGATTCCTGGTGGTTATTTTAGTATATTATGAACTTGGGTGTAGTATGACCATCATGGCTTCAAAAACTGTGGGTATGCACAATTTGTCATCTCATGGACCATTTTTCGCTTAATTCGTCAATAATTGAGGCACAAAAAGACTCGTGCCATCGTGAAATTCTGCGCTAGAAGCAACAAAAGCTACAAATCGTTGTTCTCGTGTTAAATTTTCAATTTACCTGTAACAGAATTTGTCTGTTTGTTTTTATTTCATTAAAATTTGTTAAACAGCGACTCGTTAAAAAAATTGATGGTTTTTCTTCAGGCTAGTAAGCAGTGAACATATTTAGCCCAGCATTTTCTTTTATGCTTATAAAAAAGGTCTTTGTCTTGTCTTTCTAATGCTGTGTCGTTTGCCTACATTCAAAAAAATTACCGTGGGTGAAAATTTAAAAGAATAAATTTAGGCAAAAGCATAGAAAATTTTTGCACAGAGGCACGTAGCTACAAAAAGACTTCAGAATCAGCATGAAAAATGGCACCTAACAGTGCCTTAAATTCATCAAAAATAAGCCTTTGGACTGTTTAGCAAAAGTGAAAAAGACTAAAAGCATGCAAAATTTTCGCACAGAGACCTTTGAGCCGTAAAACAGACTCCCGATGCAAAATCAGCATGAAAAAGTGGCACCTGACAGTTGTTTAAAGTCAAATAAAAAGGCTTTTGGTGTGTTGAGGAAACGTCTCAAACAAATCGAAAATTTAAAAATGACAGCTTGATGTGAAAGACTTGCAAAATAAAAAATTCTGACACTGGATTCGTGTTGAGCATGGTCGATTTTCACATAAAAGTGCTTTTTAGATTCAATAGTGACTGTCAAATTCCTTTCAAGACAAAAAACATTCAAGTATAGAATTTTTTCGAATTTTTTCCAAGTTTGAATGTTTTTTGTCTTGAAGGAAATTTGAAATTTGACAGTCACTATTGGATTTAAAAAGCACTTTTATGTGAAAATCGAGCATGCTGAACACGAATCCAGTGTCAGAATTTTTTTATTTTGCAAGTCTTTCACACCAAGCTGTCATTTTTAAATTTTCGATTTGTTTGAGACATTTCCTCAACACACCAAAAGCCTTTTTATTTGACTTTAAACAACTGTCAGGTGCCACTTTTCATGCTGATTTTGCATCGGGAGTCTGTTTTACGACTTAGCGGTCTGTGTGCAAAAATTTCTCATGCTTTAAGTAAAATTGTAAATTTTTCAAAACGGTTTTATTTGATTCTTACAATTTTTTACTCATGAAATTTTTTTGAATGAACGACACAGCATAAGAAAGCCCATACAAAAGGATTTCTCAAAAACATAAAAGTAAATGATGAGCTAAAAAGTTCACTGCTAACTAGCCTGAAGAAAAATCCCCCCATTTGTCAAAAAGTTGATGTGAAAATCCGGCTAATTGAGGGCATTGCACACAAGTTTTTACGTCTGATTTGGCAGTATTCGTGCTTAGCAAGACTTAAATTCCCGAGGTAGTACAACGTTACACTCTGCAATTCTCGTGTTAAGGCACCATAGTTTATATTTACTCCAAAAGCATTCAAAAATTTTTTGTTGAGTTTTTTTATTAAATTATTATTATTGGTTATTTTAATCTTTTATTATTTTAAATATTATTCACAGCTTTTTAAAAAACGATAAATTATAATCAAATTTTACTGAAAAACCAACCGTTTCTTCAATAGATCCTTGCGAGTTAAAAGCGGAGAAAATGAAGAAAAATCCCACTCCTAATTGGACCACATTAAACGTTTGAGAGTCCATGCCTAAGCAAGTCCTGAACATGTAATTTTAATAGCATCCAATTTCTAAGAAATACAGACGCGTCTGAGCAAACAAACCTTCGAAAATTCCTCTGGGAACTCAAAAGACTATACATTCTTTACAATAAGTTTGAATAAAAAAAACGATCAGAGGAGAAACCGAAAATCAATCACAATATGCGGAATTCATTCAATTGGTACAAAACACAAAAAGTAAGCAATTCCAGAAGTAATATTTATTCCAGTCAAATAAATAAACAATTTGGCATTGGTTTCACTTGGCCATTGTTTGCCACGACTATGACCTTTGCTAATCTCAACCAAATAATTTGCATTACTCTGCTAACATAACACAAACATATTTTAGACATATTTTAAAAATAGTTTAGAAAAAGATTTTAAGATTGTTTTTCGAAAAAATTAAAATATGTGCACTACTTTTCTAACAGTGAACATTAAGTTTATTTTGTATAAAAAAACACCAGGGTAATATGAGTTGAATCAGTTTTAAAACATTGTGTTTAAAGGAATATAGCCGTTGCCGACAATGAGAGTTTCTCATGTGCGCCTATTCTATGCGCGCGGGACACTTTTTTTTATTCCGGAAATATTCAGAATTGTTATTGAACTAAATCATTAAAAATGAAGAGCCGACACTGGGAATCGAACCTACTAACAACCATAGTGACCGCGCCGTCCTCCGGGCCCGTCCCGTCCCCGTCTCCGTCCGGACGGCCGGTCGGACGGCGGACGGGACGCCGTCCAATTTTCGCTTATCGCGGTCACTATGCTAACAACATTGACAGTATGCCATCTCTTTACCACTACACTATCTAGTAACATGGGAAAGTAATAGAGTAAAACTGTAATAATTTAGAACCATGTTTCAGACACCTATTAATTTGCTTATCTATATTCTTCCTTTCTAAATTGTTTACTGAAGGCTTGCAATGCCCTTTTTGTGTAATACACATGTTTCTATTTATATTGAGTCATTAGTGCAAAGAAGATAGCTTTCGTCGATATAAAAACATTCTTTATTGTCTTTTAGAACAAAAAACTCCAGAGAATAGCAATCCAAACAATACTAATAATAGGCTTTCATTGAACAGCGGAAGCTTAGAAGTTTACGTCTGGAAGTTCTCCACCCTTCTTTGACTGACTCTCATGCCAAGCTGGAAATTTTGACCGTATTCTGTGAGATTTTTCAAAATCTTTGTCTATTATTATGCTGCCATTGCAAATTTTAGCTAGGCGAACAGATTTCACATTCTTAACGCATTATAGTTCATTTTAGATCATTTTTAAATTTTTGTACCATTTTTAAAAAGTTCTTTTTTGTGTAGATGTTTAGAGCTACGGTTCAAACTTTTCATCGATTGTTTAAATAGCCGACGGTCAAATGCATATTTTTGTTAAAATATTATTATAATAACCTTTTTTAATTGTGCGCTTCATTTCATCGTCCCCATCGTCATACATTGTTCTAAAGGTCGTTTTAAAACTATGAAGCCATAAATGGATATAAAAATGTTACTTCATCATTGACATAAGAGAGTCCTGTGGATCACCCTTTTCATCCATTTTCGGCATTCTAAAATACAAAAATTTAAGATTACTATACAAAAAATATGAACATTATGATAAGAAAAAGATTGTATAAAAACTTAATTAATATCCTGTGTCTTGTGTAGCTTTAACAAAGATTTCCATTCTTCACCTTCTTTCTTTTTCTTAAGCATAACAAGCAATGAGTCTGTCTTTGGCTAAAAATTAACTTAACATTAACAGTTTTTTTGTTAGCGTTGTCTACTTTGTTTAATTAAACTTTTGCACAAAATTGTTTTGCTTTTTTATAAATTCAGTTTGTTAATGGCTGATCTTTGCGAATATAAGCAAGCACTTGAAATAATACCGTGTTCTCTCTAATAGACGGGCACTCCCCGAGGGGGGTTGAAAAATAGACGGGCATGCCCGTTTATTAGAGAGAATACGGTAATTCAAATTTTTTCAGGTCCTCACAAATGCTAATCTTTGCATTTGTTACGCTTGTTTTTATTCAACGTTAATGTTATTTTTGGGAAATCTTCGGAAAGCTTATTTTTTTTACTCGGGTAATAAAGACTTCTCTTTTTCAGTCTGCGGCATCATGATTGCCAAAGACAAGCAAGGCAATTGCTTCAAAGAACATGGGTTTATTCCGGAGAAACACAACCTGTTTTATAATCTAACAAGCAATATTTGAAACTGAAGAGAACGAAGTAAACAGTTACATGTTAGAATGCCACGTTACCGTATACGGTATTTTATTGGTGACAAATTTTAATCGACTTAAAATTTGAATACCGTATTATCTCTAATTAGCGCCCGTGGCGCTTATTTTTCAACCTTTGACCAGAGAAACGCTCATTAGAGAGGGGGGGCGCTTATTAGGAAGGTGGCCCTAATTAGAGATAATACGGTGAATGATATTTGATTTATATTAAAAGTTTTGCCTCAGCGAGATGAGATTGAAAAACCCTGACCTCGAGAGTGGTTGAAAAAATGGTGCTGTTTTCACAGCAAAATATAAAAAACTCAAAAAACATACCTTGACAACAGATTTTGAAGCATCCACTGGGTGCTTAAACAATATATTGTGTAAGTAAAAAACCGCATTAAACTGAGAGGAATTACGAGAAATCCTTTGACAACAACTTCGTAATCTACGCCAGAAACATCTTTGCAAATTACATTAAAAGAGCTAAATCATAGCATTAAATACAAAAATTTACAAAAAACGTACTCTTCCGTGACGCTTGAAACAATGTTTTCTGTAGCAGAGTTTTGAATAGACGGGATGGAGTAGTATAGCTTAACATACTTGTCACTTTCGTCGTAAGCTAAATGAATTTTTATAAAGGTTGGTCAAGAAATTTTATGCATTGTAAATGCTCAGAAATTCAAATCTTCGTTCCGTATGATTTGGGCTTTTACTACCTAGGGCTGTAGATTTCTCTAGCCTAAGCTATAAGAGGTACTAAGCGAAAACTGCATTCGAGACGAAGTATAAAGAATTTACCGTCTGAGAGAAATCAAATGCAAAAATACTGTTTTCCAAAATGAGCTTTCGTAATTTTATGGTCAATTCTGTTTTCTTCACAGTACAAAGTACATAAAAATTTACCATAAGTCGTCAATTTTTTCACTGGTCGAATGGAATTGCCACTAGAGACTACTTTGACTGCTGATTGTTGAAGCTGGCTTGCATCTGCTTGACTTTTGGATTTGGTGTTGATCTTAAAAAAGTTAAAAAATACAGGTGACTAAAATTGAACAATAAACAAACATCGTCAAGCTTTAGGTTCCACGCATTTAAAGTGTCGTCCTGTAATTTTCGGTAAAGTTTTCTTAAGATTAAGTATAAATATTGATGACCATAAGTTTTTGGACATTTCCTCTGGTCGCAGATTTACGCAATTTTTCCAGTTCAGCAATGTCTTTGGTCAACTAAATTATAATAAATTATGGATGTCAAAACAGCAAAAAAGTTAAAAATCACCCAAAAATTAAACGAGCATTTTAAAATTTAAAACAGCCAAAATTTTAGGCTGAAATTTTGGCTGTTTTTATAAGTTGCATTGGAAATACTTAGGGTTGTCGAGGCGATGCCTCGATTTCGAGAATTCCCCTCGAATCCTCGAAAAATTTCGACGATCGAGTTTTGAAGCAAAGCCTCGCTTTGCCTCTTGTGGGGGGGGGGCGGTGGATTTGGCGCATTTTATAATCGTCGAAAACTCATGTTTAAACGTCTCCGAAGTAATTTTTATGTGCTAAAAACGATAAAAAGTTTGTTTTTTTAGGCTTGGTTGGTTAGAGATGCGCGCACTCACTTACCTTAGACATAATTCCGAGCAAGACTCTTGAACAAAAATGCAGCTCCAGTGACCGAAATGGGGTATAATACCCTAATATAAGATGTTTTACCTTGGTCCCCCAAGGAAAAAAGTCACATTTCGGTCAAAAAAATTTTTCTCCAAAAAATCAATTTTACGTAGGAAAGTGTAAAAAAACAACCTTTTTTATCGTTTTCAGCACAAAAAAATTACTTAGGAGACGTTTAAACATGAGTTTTCGACGATTATGAAATGCGCCCCCCACCCCACCCCCGCCCAAGCGAACAAGTACCTGAAGTGTTTCATAGCGATGAATGTATGAGCATAAAATTTTGCACAGCTGACATAACTGTTAACACCGTTAGATAGAGGAAAAACTTTAAAATAAGTGCAAGACAAAACTATATTGAAAATTATAATAGTCATAAATTTGTGATTCAAGAAAAATTTTCTTGTAAAAGTTGAGTGATCCATTTTTTTGACAGCTACTGTAAAGTAGAGTCAAAGACCCACTAACTGCCTGAATTTGTTGAGGAATATCCATTTGCAGACGCGATAGCCGAACAAGAACCCGCCAATAGAGATGAATTGCCGGCGGAGTATAGAGCATTTTGATCAGGCAGTTGAATTTCATCCGTGGCTGAAAAGTGACTTAGAAGACAGCGGGGTATATACTGCAGCAAACAAACGGATGGCAGGGTATCCTCTGATGCCATTATTTAGACGCAGAGTCGTTGACGCATATAACTTGAAGTCAGAATTCATTTGTTTATGTGGCAACTACGGACTTTCTCGGGCAAAAAAAAGAAAACAGGCGTTCTACGAAGGGACTGAGTCTACGAAAAACAACCTAAATCGATTAAAGAGTAGTGTACATCAAAAATAATCTCAAAATTAGCAAAAAAAATGTTATCATGGACGAAAGAGTATTTCTAATGCCCCTTATCAAAACAGCTAAAATTCAGCCTAAAAGTTTGGCTGTTTTGTAGATAAACAAAACGCCATAAATTTTAGCCGTTTCTTAAATTTTTGGCTGTTTTGACATCCTTGTAATAAATCAATTTGTTGTTTCGTAAGCAGAAAAGTTTATATCAGATTATAACAAAATTAATCTCGTGTTAAAAAACTAACCTCTGTAGCCATTATTAAATTTATGAATGTGAATATGTGAATATTTCTATAGATGTAAATATA
Organism: Ditylenchus weischeri; assembly: GCA_029231635.1. Lineage (NCBI taxonomy): Eukaryota > Metazoa > Nematoda > Chromadorea > Rhabditida > Anguinidae > Ditylenchus > Ditylenchus weischeri. The sequence goes on along the minus strand of JAMRYI010001280.1, from coordinate 15,669 downwards.
TTGCTCTTCTATAAAGTTGAAACAAAATTATTTTTAAACAATGTTTCCGGAATAAACAAGTTTTCGCTTCGAGACAAAAATATAGTTAGATAATTTTTTTATCCTTTACTGATGACAAATTCATTAATTTATGCGACCTGTCGAACTAAACGGGGGAACGCTTTTTTGCATTGGTCCTCATGCTGCTTTTTGTTTCATTTATTTTAATTTTTGTGTGGGTACAAATTTTCTCGTCTCTCCAGTCTCTAACTCCAACGACCAAAACCCAGCGGGCGAGTTGAGATGTTGGAGTTAAGATGTGAGACTTTGCACATTTACCCGAGTTTTCGGAGGTTGACGGTCCTTTACAGTTAAGAAATGAAAAAAACGTCTCTTATATTAAGAGACGACGACCCAGACTTTAATAAGAACCCTGCTGTACCCAGAATTAGAACTAGGCAACTGCACTTCTCCAGGAAAACTGCCTAGAATTAGGACCAGTCGTTAAGTATTTTGAAATTCTGTGATCCCAGCAGATAAAATAGCCGCCAGTGTCGTCTTCTGGTACGCTGAAAGGTGTAACATAGTCAACGGGATATTAGTTCAAGCGTCTATAACTCAACCCAGTCGCATTTGCGTCCCAGTTAGTATGCGTCGTCAAGTGTTTGCCCAGTTAGCCTCGTCCTTCTAAAATATTCCAGTCTATTCTGGCAAAATCTAGAGCCTTAACATTTTATAAGTTTCCAAGCGATTAAAATGAAGCCCCTCACTGTAGTTTCGCCAAAAAACTGCCAAAACTTTGTCCCTTAAATGAGTGTCCGTTTTCATACAAATCTTGTTGGAGGACTACTACCAGCCCTCCCTTGAGTGAAAAACCACTGTTGAAATGACTATTATAAGAACTCCAATTAAGAAGAAACAAATAGGAGGTGCCTGTTATTTTCGATCATTAATGTTAATACATAGTAAATAATACAAAAAATAATTTCGGAATAAAAAAAAGTGTTTCGACCACCTTTTTTAATATTACGAAAAAAATCTTAACAAAAATTTTGACTTTTTGCTTTAATGGACTAAGGCAGCCAGAGCCGCACACTTCGATTTTCTTATCACTGCTTATTACTAACACAAAGAAAAAGGCTTTTTTAGTATCCTTACAGCTAGGATTGTAAATTTGTCATTAAAGTTATTGAAAATTCGTTTTTACACTACTATAGCATTTTTGCAAAAAAAATATTCAAAAAACCTTGACTTGATCTCTTTGAGGGCATTTATGTCTTTTCCGCCAACAATTTTTCGACCTTACAATTTTTTTAATATTGAAATTGTTAGAGCATTAAAAAACTAGTTCTATCTTTTCCAGACACCGCCTAATAAAAAAGTTGATTCGTTCACCGACAGACCGAAAGGTGATCAACCCTAGTGGAACTACCAGAGCAAATATTATACAAAAGAATTTTCCATGCACTGTGCTTGGCGTAAAGGGCTTATATACTAATAAAAGTATTGGTCGGTCACCAGGTGCCACTTTTTTTCACTCTTCAACTTGAAATGTCTCTAGCTCGTAATAAACCTCAGGTCCATAATAGCTCACTTTGCTTCTTATTGCCAGCGCTTTTTAACGTGTTCAACAGTTTTTCAAAACTATACAACAATATTATTAAACTATTATATATTATATATATATTATTATAAAATAAGAATAACGTTTGAAAAGTTATCATTTTGAGTAAAATGAGTTATTTTGGGCCTGTGGTTGATAACAAAATGTTGGAGCTAAATGCATTTCAAGTTGAGGAGTCGAAAAAAGTGGCACCTGGTGACGGACCAACTTCAAATAACTATTGCTTGGCTTTTATAATTTAAAAAAATCAGTTGTTTTGAGCTCCCTAGAGTATAGGCTACAAGATAGGAATAAAAAGAAAATTTTGATTTCATCGGCCACCAATTACAATACCGTATTCATTCTGATAGAGCCAGATCTGGCTCTATTTTTCAATCAACCTCTGGACTCTGGCTCTATTAGAGACTCTGGCTCTATATTTGAATCCCAATAATTTACAATCAAAATTTTTTTGTAACGTTACGGTTAGCACTGTTTCTCATTACTTATCACAGTAGGGTACTCAACAAATTCGCATTTCAAAATAATTCTTTTTTGAATAGACTTGGTACCCGCCTTTTAAAATATTCCCATCGGCGGCGAGCATGCCCCTTTGAAGAGCTTTTAAAGGAGGCCCCTTTAAATAGGTATGCTCGCCGCCGATGGGAATATTTTGTAAGGCGGGTATCAGTGCCCAATTGTAGGGCGCTATTTGTTCAAAAAATTTTTACATTTGACAGTGATATTTTGCCTCATCATTTTTCATCATTTCAAGTTTTTTTTAGATTGAAAAATTTTAACATTGGAAATTCAATAATATGTAGAGTTTGAAAAAGTTAAGAAAATACCTTCCATTTCATAATACTATTTTTTACCTTGGTCCCCTTTCTTATTTTTTTTTTGTTAATTGTCCTTTTTGAACAAATTGAAAAAATCTATGCCTAGAATCTAGTTCGCATCGAAATCCATGTTATTGCCGGCATATATCGCAAACAACCAATAAAAAGTTTGAAGAAAAAGAAGGAGGAGACCAAGGGTAAAATGGTACCCATTCTAGGACAGCGCTAACATTGTTATAAGCTGAACAATTTACTTGGTCATTGTTTGTTCTTATTCTATTATTGCCTTGTTATTCTCAGCAAGTGTCGTACGTTATCTTAATTGTCCTAAAAACGCGAAGGTTGTACGCAAAATAACCCTTTTAGAAGGGGACAGTTTATTAGAGGGGACCGATTATTAGAAGATAAGTGGTCCACTCTTACAGATTGCGTGTTTTAAACTTTAAAAATGTTTTTTTTGAAACAGAAAACTAACTTTTATTAATTTACAATTCAACATAGTCAAAACGCAATTTTTTAAATTTTTCTTGTGAAAATTTGCAAACACTGGCTTGATCTATCAACTTAAAGATCGTCCAACACTCCAACAAACTTTTTGCCCTGATAAAAGTTTAAAAAATTGCTTTGGCGTGGGCCAACGATCTCCGAAACTACAGCAAAAATTGAAGCGAGAGTATTGAAATTTGTTGACATGTTGTGGAATACCGCAATGTTTGAGGTGAAAAATCTGTATTTGAAAAATTACATTTAGGATTAAGGACCAATTGCCTACAAAATAGCTATTTTTTCAAAGTTTTCTTTTCTTATTCTCAACTGTCGCAAATTTAGTGTCAAACGCTTGCCTATGATGTCACGAGGCTTTAAAAAAAATTATTGAAATCTGATACCTAAAATGAAAAGTTATTGACTAGAACAACCGTGGTCTTAAATGGCGCCACCCCGTATATCGCGACCAGAAATGGCCTTTGGGTTAAAAGGTTCGCGGATTAACGAGGTTCAACGGTAGTTTCATGCATCCATGCATTAACTTTAGAACTGTTGGATATGGTAAAACATTTTTTAAAAAATCTTTTCTTTTCACTGCCACTTTTTTCAAGTATTCCCAGCACCATATTCTTGCAGTCGTCACGGATTGTTTTATTTAAAATCAAATAAATTACAGGAGGTAAGCCTAAATTTGTAAAATCTGATAGGTCGAAGATGATAATAAAGTATACCATGGATGTGAAACCAGCAGAAATGTGCAAAATACATAATAGTTTCATGCACAGAAAAATGGTTCATCACGACATATATTGTGCCAGTACCAAAATTGAGAAAGCTGATAATGAGAATTTGAAGAAACATCTAAATAAAAATTCTTTGTAGTTAAGGATAAGTTCCAGTGCTAAAGTTTTTAAGGGTCGGTGCTATTACCGGCATGCTATGCTATGCATGCCATAATGATTAGTCAATTGATGTCGACAATTGTCATGAAAGTCGCAAATTTATAGTTTAAAGTTAAAACTTACCATTTTCTGCGAGTGAATAGCTTTTCTAATGTTTGTTTCATTTACATTCTTGTTTTTATAAAATAAAATCACAAAAAACATTCCATAAATGAGAGGAATGGCCACAGCTATACATATATCATGAGCATTATGAACCAAGTTAGTGTACTAAATATATTTTAACATTTAGACAGTTAAACAGCCACTTTTACAACCAGTCATGCTATTTTTCGATTCTGCATGAATCGGAAAAATTTGGGTTGATTTTGAAATTTTCAGGAGCTAAACTAAAATCTAAATATAGCAAAGTTTAACCATAGCATAAATGGAAACTTAGTTTAACGTAGACTTGCCCGCTAAATATATTTCTGTATATTTTTGTGCATTTTTTATTACTTGACAATGCCCTCAAAATAGAATAGATCAAAATAAAATTTGTATCGACGATCTAAATATTGATGTCTTGATAGGAATTAGATATTTGACAGTGAGTTTTAAATTTAACACTAGAAAGGCTGTTTGTAGCAATGTGAGCGTCTTGCTCAGAATTTACCGCTGATCATTACTAAACTGATCGAGCTACCGAAAAAAAATCTTTTTTGCGGATAATCTTAGCATTTGAAGTATGTTTTTTTTGCCACAATTTTTTTTGCAAAGCTTTTTATTTTTGGTTTCAATGCTTATCAACTTATTTTTTTCCGACTTACTTTTTTATTGTAGTTTTTTGTACGGTCGAGTCTCGATTAACCGACACCCCCCAGGTGTCGGTTATTTGAGGGTGTCGGATAAGCGAGACTTTGAGACTAAAAAATCTCAAGGGTGTCGGTTTATCGAGTTTCTTATGGAGATAATAAGATCTATTCTAAACAAATAATATTCATTCAACAATTGAAAAGAATTATATTAGTTTTTTCTGCTTTTCTTTCAATTTGCGTTCGTCTTAAAAAACGGCGAAGCAAGAGAAAGATCAAAAAATTGAAAAGGAATTTTTAAAATATAGCGGGAGTTTGAAAAAATTTCGAAAATATTCAAGATGTCGGTTTATCAGGGGTAGTTTCATTAAAAGGAACCCGCCGAGGGTTGTCGGTTAACTGAGAGTGTCGGATAATCGAAGTGTCGGTTAAACGAGACTCGACTGGAACGCAACTTACGTTTGGTCCGACCTCGCGTCATAAATTAAATTTGGAGATATAACCTCTAGAAATTACCATTCACCCACGATGCGTGAATCATGGGTTTTTAAAAAAAAAAAAAACTTAACTTTTGTTTTGTTCACACACTTTTTATTTCATGTTGTAGACATTTAGTAAACCATGATTCACATCAATTGCAAGTCATGTGTCAGCTTGTTTAACACTTTAAGTTACGCAAAACAGTTGGTACGTGACTTGCATTTGCTTTTTTTATATAATTTTCATACAAAATTGCTCAGTTCTCACTCCGAAAATGTTTGCTAGATTCTAGCGGTCATTTTGAATGCTAAATGTCTACAACTTGAGAAAAAATTGTGTGAACAAAACAAAAGTTAAGTAAAAAATTTTCAAAAAACCTGATTCGCGCATCGTGGGTGAATGGTAACTTCAAGAGGTTATATTTCCGAATTTAATTTATGACGCGAGGTCGGAGCAACCACTTTCACACGTAAGTTGCGGATGATCTACAAGAATAGACAATAAAAAATAAGTCGACTCCCGTCGTCAAAAACACACCTCGGGTACTTCCCTTGTTAGTTGAAGCACTTCTTTTTGGTGCAGTATTTCTGGTGCAGAATTTTACAGGCCTTCAAATAAGTAAATATTTGTTCCCCTTAAGGCACTCCACCCGCCCTCCCTCCTTAATTTGCTTGAAAAACATTCAAAGTTGTTTTGGAGTAAAATCTTACGGTCAAATAACTAAAACAACCCTGAGCTGTGAGGTGTACATTAGATAAATACCGGAAATAGACAATCAAGAACTTTTTTCAGCTTTTTTTCTGAACTAAAAGCTACTATCATTATTAACCTTTGGGCGTTAAAAGGAAATTATATGCTACGGCCTTATACGCTTGAGCGCCACCCACACCATACCTGAAAAAGTACTTGTATAAATTAGCCTTTTTGATGACATTTTTAAGTAATTTAAAATACGGAGAAATATGTGCATAAATATTTAGCTCGAAATTCTACGTTAAACAAAGGTAAGTGGTAGCTTGACTGTCCAGGTCTAAAATCAAAACACTTTAAAAGGTTCACATACATTTCCATCAACGTCCTTAATATATCCAGCATATGGATTGCAGGACCACGTGAAGTAAACACTGGTAAAGATTACAGGCTTCACAAACAACAGCCAAATGACGAAATAGATAAAAGCAACAAAAAGCCAAGTGTATGTACGCCATCCTTAAAATTTTTTTATAAATACACAATAAAAAGCTCTACAAGCGTTTGCGGTTCTAGAAAAAAAGATGCTTTGCCCCCCTGTTGATTTTCTTCAAAATTTTTTCCCAAAAGTCTCAAAAAGTGTTTATTTAGACCTTCAAATCATTTTTACGAAAAAAATTTTTTGGTAAAGAAATTTTAAAAATTTTTCGCCCTGGCAGCCCAAGCTGATTTTTTTCGGGAAATTTTCTTTTTCATCTAATTACTCAAAAAGCTTCTACAGATTGTTGTACCCGGGCAAAAGTTGGCATACCCGGCCAACCCTTGGCCGGATACAACAATGTGTGGAATTTATGGTTTATTGTTATATATTTGCCAAAAAATATGTATTTCTGACATGAAAAAGTGCATTTGAATGCTTTTTGAGAAATTGGAGGGATTTTGGAGGATTATTAATTTTCCGAAAAAATCGGCTGGGGCGGCCAAGGCAAAAAATTTTTTAAATTTTTACCAAAAAAATTTTTTCGTAGAAATGATTTGAAGGTCTAGATAAACACTTTTTGAGACTTTTGGGGGAAAAAAAGGCACTTGTTGAATTGGGGCCCCACCCTAAATTTTTTTCCAACCTTCTCGAAACACAGATTTTTTATTTATTTTTCATTCACAAACATACATCTCTGATATTTGACACCACAAGTGAAAATTTATGTCTGGACCATTGAATTTTGTTCTCCACACAAAATCAGACACGTATGACAAAAACAGAGTTCTCGCTGTTCCGAATTCATTCTTATGTTGAACCTTATATGTCTGCCAGATGACTCAATTGCTTGTGTATGAGCACCTGTTACCGGATCGACGAAATTCTCTGAATGATTGACTGTCAGATGTTGATACTCTTTATGAACCAGACAGACGGGGAACGAGAAATTTAGGGTGGGAGCCCCAACCCAACAAGCGCCGAAAAACATTTTTGAATAAAATCAACAGGGGAGACCAAAGCATCTTTTTTTTCTGAGCCCAATAAACAATACTACAGTCAAACTCCGTTATAGTGCGACCACGCTACAGTGCGAAACTCGATATAGTGCGACTTTGAGTTCGATTTAGTTGGTTTTTGATTAGAATAGGTTAAACATTGATGTCGACATAGTTCGATTCGATATAGTGCGATTCTCGATATGGTACGACTTTTTTAGGGTTCTTACTAGAGTTGGGTAATTGACCGGTCCTTTTCCTAAGACAGTAAATGACCGGTAAATGACCGGTCATTTACCGGTAAATTTTGCAAAAATTTCTTCATTCACACCAGCAATGTACGTATTTACATCAAATTCTTCTTCACAAACTCAAATTTATCTAGCATAACAGCCCGCATAAACAAACAATCAATCAAAATGAAGATCCTCAAACATTTCTTCGTCCACTTCCATTTCTGAGCCATCGTCGTCGAATTCCTCCTCATCGACTTCTGATTCTCTTCTGGATGTCTACTGTGCTTGACCGTTTGCTTCAATAAAAATTCCCACCAACTGTATTTGCTGTCACATAAAGGATTAAGATCCATCGTACCTCTTCCCTAGTCTGCAGCTTGGGTTGGGACCTTAAAATTATTACTATTGCGACATCTGAATGATACGACTACAAGAGAAGATCTGCAAGATCTAAAGACAAAGAAAGCAATAAAAGCAAACATTAGGCGAATAAAATGAATTTCTCTCTAAAATGGTTGCAAGAGAAAATGACCAATTTTTAATTAAACGGTCAACAAGCCAGTCATTTACTGAAGCGTTGTATATAGAATTGGCCAATCGAGTAATATTCGAAATTTTTGATGTAGTTTTGATAACTACGAAGTATCGTGAATATGATATGGTGTATTAAATTTATAATCAAATATACCGTAAATGCTCTAATAGGCCGACATGTCGAGTTGTATTTCAATCAACCAAAAATCAGAAAATCTCGAGGTCAATCTCAAGATTTTTGGGTGAAAATAAAAAATAAAAAAATGAAATCGGTGGAGCTAGTTGGAGTTAAGAAAACGCAAAAAACAGCTTTGCAAAAAATTCTTCAGTCTGAGATCAATGTAGAAGGCATAGTTATTAAAGACTGTTGGCCTATTAGCCCTGTCCATAGTCGGGGTCAACTTTTAGGGTCAACTTTTTCTTATATTGAAAAAATGTCAATATTTTTCTTAAAATTCTTTTATAAAAAAGAATTTCTTATAGAATCTCTTATAAAAATCGGTGGGTGAAAAAAGTTGAGGGGTCAACAGGAGTCAAATTAGGGGTCAACATTTGCTAAAATTTTGTAGAGACAAGATTTTAAATTTATGTTAATGCCATCTTGTAGAGCTCAAAAAGTTGAGCGAGGTCACAAGTATCAGATTTGGCACTTTCTCCTCACAAAAGGATATTTTAGCACTTTGGAAAAAGGTTGACCCTAAAAAAGGTTGAGGAGTCAACTTGACTATGATAGTCATTAGAGAATTTACGGTATTTTTTTGCTACATTCTTACAAATATCAGTATCCAGCTACTCTCTGATAAAACGCGATTTTGGGCTAAGCTATCTGAGCTACTCCGGCCAATTCCCACTCCTATTCTGTTTAACTCACAACCCGTTATTTTACAAGTTGCGCATTCAACCTTTGAAAATATCTGTGTGTGGTAGCCAAGAAAGTAGAACTCCTGACGGCGACCGCTACAGCTGTCTGAAGCTTGAGTTAATATTGACTAGGGTTGGCCAATTTTCGGTTTCACCGCTGAATTCACAGGTAACTTTGCCAAAATTAAGCGATTTTTCGATTGGTTTTGCAGTCGAGTTGGCTAGCCCTGCTCTTAACTAACTTAGTCTTGCTGTTGTGATCATAGCCGAGGGCGGAGTCGGATATTTAAGAAACTGCCGGCGCTGCCGCCAGGCGACGTCGGCGAAAAATAAAAATTTTAAACGCAAAGGCGGCGGCAGCAGCAAGGTGGTTTTTGGAAGGCGGCGGAGGCGGCGCCGTTGGCGAAGCAATTTTTAATCGTAAATTTGCTGCAACCCGCCTGTTTTTCATATTTTTTAAGATAATTAAAAAAATTTAAAAGGACGGTGGAAGCGGAGGTGGGATTGGAAATTTTCGCTGTCATGCTACTATGGTTGTAATGTGTACTTCTATCATTTTTCTATAATTGCTCAAACTTATTTTTAAAAATTTACCACCAAAAAGTTGTGCTTCTAGGTTCTTCGATAGTATAATTAAACATCGATTGAAAGACAGTATTGTTTCAGCTATGCTCTCAGTTGCCCACAGCGCTAAAATTAAAACATATTTTGAAATTTTTAGGATTATCAATTTAATATATCTTTTAGATCAAAAAATCAGTTCTTTTTATATCTGATTTGATTACCTGAAATTTAAATCTTGGATTTTCGATCTTCTTTAATTAAAATAATTTGTAAAAACGAATATATATTGCTAGGCAATAGTCCTGTTTTACATTTAAGCAAATACAAAGTGCCTTTAAATCTGATTTTTGAAGATTATCAAAAATTTGTCTTGGTTCTAAAACACTTAGCCCCGCGCTGGATACGTTCATGCCAGTATTAAATGCCAAAATAAATCTTGCTAACCCGCGTTTCTCATTAAATGTGTTTCTAATTTAATGATTTATTTTAAAGGAGAGGGCTGGCCGAACATCATACGCGCATCGTCTAGGTTGCTGTTTTAAACTTCCCAAGAATTGTAAGGCTTATTAAATTCTTTTTCCCGTTCTCTAGAATAAATCCTATGTTCCTGAAAGAAAAATAGTCCGATTTGTTTTCGCCATAACTTTTTAAATTTACGCTAGATTATTTAAAGAGACCACTTATTCGAAAGAGCAAAACTCTAGGATTTTGTTTTAAAAAAAGATTACCTCTTTGCGATTAATTTTGCCAAGTTATGGTCATTTTAAAAAGAACAACATTTTTACATCATTTAACTAGTTTTTATAAAAAACCCGTTGATCCGAAGAAGCCATTCATTTGCCAAGGGTGACTGTGTGGGCGTGTATTGGCCACTATGGTGTCGTTGGGACCTTCTTATTTCATGGGAACGTTAGTGCTCAGCGATATTTGGCAATGCTCCAACATAATGTGATCCCGGCCCTCCAGCAACGGCCGAATTTCGACCAACTGGTGTTCATGCAAGATGGAGCTCCACCTCATTGGGGATTGGAGGTTCGAGCTCTGCTCAATCTTCATTTTCCGAATCGGTTGATTGGTCGGGATCGTGCACTAATCAGATGGCCTGCTCGGTCTCCGGACCTAACCTGTATGGACTTTTTCTGTTGGGGTTATGTGAAAAGTTTGGTCTACACGGATCAACCTCAAGCCAATCTTAATGCCTTGCGTGAACGGATCATCGACGAAATGGGTGAGATTCCACAGGATATGATCGATAGAGCAATGGAAAACATGCTTGGAAAACATGAAAAGATGCTTTTATTGTTGATAATTCAGTCTTTCCTGGAATAAAATGTTCAATTCTGTTGTTCTTTTAAAATGACCATAACTTGGTTAAAAATAATCGCAAGGAGGTAATCTTTTTTTAAAACGAAATCCTAGAGTTTGGTCTTTCGAATGAGTAGTCTGTTAAAAAATCTAGCGCAAATTTCAAAAGTTCTGCCGAAAACAAATCGGACTAAAAATGTTTGGACACCCTCCATTACTTCCAGCATCGTTCCCAGTCTCGAGCTTCGTTCTCCTTTCAGCTTTTCAAGTACTTCCGAGACTATTACCCAGATTGTTGGATACCCAGTTGTAAAGTCTCCTTGCAAGGAGTTCTTCCCAGGATTGTCTCAATTGCAGATGCCAAACGAATGCGCCAGTGCAAGCGCGAATGTCGTCCGCATGGTCTCGTCCTCCGCCTTCAGTCACGCTCTCCCCACTTCGCCGACGAATATGGAAGAAGCTTTTCCAGTTCAGTGTCAGCTCCTAGTCAGTGGCAATCGTTTCAGTTCTGTGTCCAGCCTTCAGTTCCAGCTTTTGAGATCAAGTTCGATGGCCGCTCCAGCTCAGCTCCCAACTCCATCTCAGGTTAGTGGGAATCGCCACAGCTCCAGCTTCAGCCAGCAGTGTCCTCATTTCAGCTTCACTTAGGAAAGAAGCCAGAATTAACATCAGTATCTCATTGGCCCAGTTATGTAACTGCATGTTCACACTATGTAATAAACAATCTCTTACATGCGAGTAGTACGTAGTCCCAGGGCTCGTTCTGGTACTGATCCCTCACCCACCGCGGTGGATAACAAGTACTTTTTTAGGCTAAAGTATGGTATAAGAACTCCTCCCAAAAACCGGTTTTAACCACTTTTTCGTGTGTTTTAGCATATTTAACATACAGAAAACATGTTTTTAGGTGGCGGAAGACCATTTCCGGAAAAAAATATTTTTTGAAAATTTTGACTACAATTTTGACTTTATGAATGTGTGCCTTGTCCTGGATCCCCTTTTCGGTTCTGATTTAGTGTTTTTTCCAACGTTCATTTTTTCTGATTTGTTAAAAGCTTTATTAATGTGTTTACAGATATCGGAATAATGTTAATCTTGATTCGTCTGTATGAGATTTGTAAGGACCCTAGTCGGCCACCCGTACCCGTGCCAGTGCCCGAATAGCTTCAAATTAGCAGGGGTTTCCCAGCGTATACACTTATTATTTCAATACCCATAAAGGGTATTTTGAATGAACCTGGATATCTTAAAAAGACCGAAAAAGATAGAGTTTGAACATAGTTTTGTTAACTGGGACCTACCACATAAATAAACTCTGGTTTGCATATGTTTTTATGCATCCAGAATCTATTTTCGAGTGATTGGTCTTTAAGGTATGAGAGTGTGCGCATCTCAACTCCAAGCCCCCAAGGGGGCGCAGGGGGCTTGAGAGTTAGAGATGCGCGCACTCTCTTACCTTAGAGATGATTCCGAGAAATACTCTTGATAATAAATGCATCTAGAGACTCTTTTTTGCCCAGCTCCAGTGACAAAAACAGGGTAGAATATCCTGAAAACCATGGTTTACCGTGGTCCCCCAAGGCAAAAAGTCAAAATTTAAAAAAAATTCCGGAAATTGTCTTCCGCCACCTAAACACATGTTTTCTGTACGTTAAAGATGCTGAAACACACGAAAAAGTGGTTAAAACCGATTTTTGGGAGGAGTTCTTATACCGTGCTCCGGCCCTTTTTTACTCTTCTTAATGAATACCCATTTATTTCCTAGACTCACACATTTTTTCTATGTTTTATTTATAAAATTGCTGTCAAAGATATTTTCACGCCTTGAATAAAATAGGGCAGCGTACGTTAGAAAGGAACTGACATTGAAAATGAAACTGACATTTACAGAGACAGGTCAAAAATCTGATAACATCTTTCTTAATCAGAAATTCGTCAGCTTTCTAACTCATTTTTACAGATTTTTGAAAAAAACTACTATTTTTATATCTACGACTATTTAAAAAAATGAACAGAGAAAAAACGGTAAATAATAATTCGAAAACGGATAGTGAACTGGAAAGCATTAATTAAAAAAAAGATAAAAAATGCTTTTTCATACATCGTGTAAATTATATTTTAAATAATATACTGGGGATGCACACGCTTATTTTTTCTGTATGGAATACAGACTTGAAGTTGTGTAAATTTAATCAAGGCTTACCTGTTGCAACCACTCCTAACACATACAATAAAGTAGGAGAGGAGCAATATACAGCACCTACTAATGACAGATAACTGTGCATATAGCCAGTTAGACACATATTGCAAACATTTGCAATGCTCATAAAAAGCAAAATTTTGTAGCAAGAGTTTTCTCGGTGCTTGTAAATCGAAATTATACAGGGCACATACAAAATCTAAACTAATCAAGTTTATTTAAAAGACGTTTTCCGTAATTTTGCAGAAGTCAATAAGAAAGCTTGTTACCGTGATTTTTTTGGCAAAAATTTTCTACCGGTTCATCGTATTTCCTGACTCATTGTGAACAATTTTAATTTTGGTCGACGCACTCAAAAATTGAAAATTTTCGAGTAAGCGCGTTTTTTAAATGTTTTGTTGTAAATTCCTAAAAAGGGATATTTTTTCTTTGTGGGTTTGTGAATATTTTATACTCTGTATTTACAAATCATATACTCTTAGACGCGGAATTGATCGTTCTTTTATTCTGGAAAAAAAAGTTCCGCAAATGACAGTAAAAAAAAGAAATAAGCCTGTGAGCAGAAAAAAAATTTTGAAACCGTTTTTTTGCCCTAAAAAGACCACTACACAACATACCACCAAAAAAAGTCTTCTATTAATAAAAGCGCATTTTTATTTTACGTCAGAATTCGCAAAAAAATATTTGAAAAAACTAACATTCCCAGGATATCTAAATAAAGTTAAGTGGTGGCTAAGAAATGTCGATTTTGCGAAAAAATTCTAAGGAAAGTTTAGTTTTTAGTTGAGATATGCAATTCTGAGGCCAGATTCGTGCTCAGCGTGGTCATTTTACTACCACAAGTGTAATTTGACAAATAAAATGAGGTCGTCGAAAAATTAAGATTTTGCCTTGGTCCCCTTTGTATAATTATTTTTTTTAACCACGGGGGGACCAACGCAAAATTTCGGCGCATTTGACCTGTACCCGTGTCTAATAAGAGGGTTCGGCGGTACAGAGCTGCTAACTCCTCGGCCCCATCCCTCCGTTGAATTACTATCCCCAAGAGATATGCCAGTTGAGCAGAGCAATCCCTTACAGGCTTTCTCGGCTGCATACCACTGATATAATGTTCATCAGCCTTATAGGTATGCGCTCCAACTGGGGTCGGACTGGTGTTTGTGCGATGGTCCAGTTCACCCCGAAGGGGGCTTGGTTGGTTAGAGATGCGCGCACTCACTTACCTTAGACATAATTCCGAGCAAGACTCTTGATGAAAAATGCATATAGTGCAGGGATCTCAAACGTCCTTATTAATAAGATTTGTCCTTATTTTGGGACCCCAAATCTTACGAAAATAAAATGTCCTTATTAATAAGAAATGTCCTTTTTGGCTCAGCGTCCTTTTTGTTATTAAAAATGTCACAAAATAACTTTCTCATCTTTTGCATAAATTTTTACTTACGAGTCATTTTCTTGATTTATCAAATTTTGTCAATTTATCTCTAATAGTAATGCTTTTAAATGCAGAGTAGAAAAAGATTTCAAACACTTAAAAAGAAAAATACGACTTTTCAAAAATTCCAAAAACGATTTTAAAAACTTTGCAAAAAATTACTGTAACAACGACTTCTGCAATATTAAAAAAAGTCTTTAATACGAAAAACAGACGAAATAAATAGTGGTCAACGTGATGAGCACAGCAGACTTGTATATATGTTGACGCTTCTTAAAAGGTACATCTTCTATATCAATATAGTTGCAATTGTAAAGACGAGCAAACTCTTGTGGATTAAATAGAATTGTATTCATTGCTGGTGTTTAACAATTGAGTAAATCTTAAATTTTTTGGATTAGCTTAAGCATAGAAATGCAAGACAGTGGAAGCACAGAATTAATAATAAACGGATACTGCTTTTAAAACAAATTTAGTCGTCTTTATTGGGCGAATTTGCTTATGCCTTTATTTTTTGCTTGAATTGTATTAATCTTTGAAGATTTCGAAAATTTGCTAATTGTCTTGAGTTGGACCGTGTGCTTCAAAATTTCCCGCACCTTTTTTAAGTAGCTGTTTAAGCTTTTAAACTATATTAAAAAGTTATTCCAACTACACTGTTTTGTAGTTAGAGCAATTTTCTTTCACATGGTATTCGTATTTTTATTTTAGCCTAATTGTTTGAACCTTAAATACGCACACTATGATGCTGCACTTTTTTCAACGAACAAATTACATATTTATTTACAAGTACAGTCAAACTCTCTAATTGGGCACCTGTCGGGACCAAGAAAAAGTGCCCAATTATAGAGGTTTTGCAAAAAGCAGAGAAAAAGAAAACTGCTCAAGAATTGGATGTAGAAATTGTTGCCACTCCAGAAGAGAACGAGTGTCACAGCTCCGGCTTCACCCTGCTCCGTCTTGAACTTGATCCCGTGGCGCTCTTTTCGTCCAACAATTTTTTAAAAAGTGCCCAATTACCAAGGGTTGGGTGCCAGATTAACAATAATAAAAGAAAGAAGTTTATTGCTCATTTTGTCGGGATGTAAAAAGTGCCCAATTACAGAGGGTGCCCAGTTAGAGGGGTGCCCAATTAGAGAGGGTTTACTGTATATACGAATACAATCCACTCTCGATTTAGTGTATATTTTCACGATTTGGTTGGTTTCCCTTAAAAATAAAAGCATACCTTTAATTTAGTGTGCTCTATTAAGTGTAACTCTCGGTTTAGTGTACATATCGCGTA
>JAMRYI010001653.1:0-16067 GCA_029231635.1 Ditylenchus weischeri | reverse complement strand
ATGAGTGAAATAAATTATTGATATATTATTGATATAAAGAGGAGAAATGAGCAACATTTAATAACATTACACAGAAATTTATGGGTTTGAAATAATACAAAAAATAGCGATAAAATTTTCACGGGAACTTTTGGATCACCCGTTATTTAATGCAATACGCACCTCGGTGTGCTCATGTCAAATTTTTGTCAAAAATTTTTTTTTGAAAAAATCCATTTTTTATGTAGAAAATTACGGAAACCACCTTTCTTATCGTTTTTAGCATATAAAAGTTACTTGGGAGTCGTTTAAACATGATTTACAAATGAGTGAAAAATGCGCAGTGAAAAAAGCGTAGGTATAAACCCCAGAACCCAGTAGATCAACCCGTAAACCAATGTTTAGATGTGGTCTCGGGCGTTTAGGGTGGTTTGATTGAAAATATCGATTTAAAATTTTGATAAAAGTTTGGGAGTCAATTCACGTTCCCAAATCAACGTTGTCCGTAGTTTGCATAATACTGATTAGTCCACTTGAGAATCGTGAGTTAAAGGGAGCGGGCAACTTGTATGACTAGATCAAAAAACATCAAAAATCAAAATACATTTAGAGAGTCTTTTAGGGTAAGGTTTTTTATTTTCCAGTTGCTTGTGTAGCTTCTGACATCATATAGTTGAGGTTTAGGGCTACCAAATGAGCTATTGACTAACACGGGAAAGGCACGACCACCCCGTGGCCTATTGAAGAACGTTATATACCAAAGATAGCAGACCGAGCTTGTTACTGGCCCGCGATCGAAATTTCCTATGGAGCAGTCTAGGCCGAGATGTTCCTTTTTTAAAATCGTAAAATCGAGCAGCTAGAATATGTCAACAATTATCAGCAACAGTAAACATGTTGTTATTCCCCTTTTTTCTACCTTCTTTCCGCTAATTCAAATAAATTTGGACAACTATCAACAAAACTATCAACTTGAGTGCTTGAAGTGGTCTACTGCCAATTTTGCAATCCAATGTTCCGTGACTTTCTGCAGTACTCTTGGCGCAGTTGTGGTTAAATTGATGGCCAAATACAATTCCTGACACCAATTCAAGTTTGCTTTCCTCCGAATGTGTCACAAAATTGCGGGGAGCCGAATTGTGGAAACATAAGCTTTATTTGTTGCTCCTTTTGTAATCAGTCCATCTGTTTCGACTATTTTGTTGTGGGTAAGCATTGCCATTGATTATTTGTTAATTGCCAATAAAAAAAGCGTCAAAAAAAGTTAAGTGATTGTGAGATGGAGTTTTTGTTAAATTTATTTGAATTAGCGGAAAGAAGGTAGAAAAAAGGGAAATTATCCGAGTCTGGGTCGAACCTGCGACATGGAAAAATAGCGTCTGGAACCATCCCACCGCGCCGGAGTAGCGTAAAAAGGCCTACGCAAAAAGGCCTACAGTAAAAAGGCCTACGCAAAAAGGCCTACAGTAAAAAGGCCTACAGTAAAAAGGCCTACGCAAAAAGGCCTACAGTAAAAAGGCCTACAATTGTTTCTAAGCCTAATTTCTAAGCCTAACTAATTCACTGCTTCGCATCTGTCACAATGGACGACGAACTGACAGCTAGATCTCGTTTGGAGGTGTTCTTAATCTCGGTCATTTTCTTCTTAATCTGCAAACAAAGCAGTGCGAAACAAAACACATAAGAATAAAAAATACTGTGATTGTGCTTGGACTTGGGACACAGAGTTCATGAGGCTTTCTTTCTGCCAGATCTTCTGTGGAGCCGAAAACGGATTGCGCCGTACCATGACATTCTTTAATTGCGCACCTCCAGTACTGCTTTGCATTTTTCCTCATAAGTCGCCCACCACATTGAGCCATTGCCGCACCATTGTTTGATTCGATCACCATTTGAACAATTCTACAAAAAACATAGTTAGCAACAGCGGTGACAGCCATCAAAAAATTTCTAAAGAAAAATTATAGGAGAATGAATCTTTATCATGGAATAGAAAACTGCAACATTATTTGTTTCAGGACTGAATAAATATAGATAATTTTGTAGACCATTTTACTGTAGGCCTTTTTACGTAGGCCTTTTTACGTAGGCCTTTTACGTAGGCCTTTCTGTGTAGGCCTTTTACTGTAGGCTTTTTGCGTAGGCCTTTTTACTGGACACCACCGCGCCATAACAACATGTTTACTGTTGCTGATAATTGTTGACATATTCTAGCTGCTCGATTTTACGATTTTAAAAAAGGAACATCTCGGCCTAGACTGCTCCATAGGAAATTTCGATCGCGGGCCAGTAACAAGCTCGGTCTGCGCTATCTTTCTTTTGGTATATAACGTTCTTCAATAGGCCACGGGGTGGTCGTGCCGTTCCTGTAAGTAAATATTTCTTCAAAAATTCAAATAAAATTTTAAGTTTCCGCCCAGGAATCCAAACTCGAATTCGAGTGCGGATGCTTGGACGGATTCATTCTTTTTAACTCAATTTTTTAAATAACATCAATAGCTCATCTGATAGTCCTGAATCTTAGCTACAAGATGGCACCAACAGAATAGTTTTTGAAAAATTTTAAAAAAAAAAGTTATGGCCATTTCTGTGCGAAAAATCTGATTTAGCATCCGCAAAGAGCCTCCTCATTGTGTTTGCGCCTTAAATGGTTGAGAATAATCAGAGATGGATTGTGGAGTGATGTGATGTTCGATAGTTAACTTGCAAGGGTATGAAGCGAAAGAAAGTTAATGCGTGAAGTAAAAAGAATTGAATTGATTCTACCGATTCAATCATTTGAAAAAAGTCAACTGCATGGATGAAAACAAATGGACTAACCAGTTAAACCAATGCAACAGAGGTACCTAACCACCCTGCTGGCCTACTGTATATAGGTAACAACATCAGGTTTTGTGGTAGGGCTGGCCAAAATTGCACTTTGATCTCATCAAACAGAATTGCTTGCACGATTTTGCATATAATAGCATAATTTATTATTTTTTAGGCTAGCCAGGTGGATATGCACTAACCCGAGAATCATCTACCCCGAGGTTTGGAATAGGGTTGGCCAAAATCGATATTTCGGTCCTAACAAAGCAAGTATCCTACTTAATTTTAAATTAAAAAATGGTTTTTTATGAATTTTTCGGATGGGTGGGTGGGATCTGAGTGTGCCGCAAAATCATCAACGCACGGTTTCTTGTATCCAGGCTAAAATAGGCTAAATTCTCGAAAATCGATGGTTTTTTTTGGGTTTTTCTTTGACTGGTTTCATTAAAATGTTCTGAATTTTATCTAAAAGTCACCCGTTTCACATACTGAAATGTAGCCAAGATTCTGGGCTTTCATTTGAGCTATCATGCAGCGAAAAGTAAACTCGAGTCATGATTAAAATTCGAAAAACATCCAACAATGCCCAATTCCTTGCCATCACACTCAGGGCTGTCTCAGAACTCTTGGGCAGCGCCAGATTGCACAAATTCAAATTGCGCACACACTTTTCTTCATTTAGCTGCACTTTTTCCTCATTTTTATGCCTCCAATTATCTGGCCATTATTCTTGTTTTTATACGCATGTTTACAGGTTTATGCCTGTTCTTTTTGGTACGGAAAGCAATTTGAAGTGTGCGCAATTTGAATTTGCGCAATCTGGCGCTACCCGAAATCTTCAGTATTATTTTTGGAACTTACGTTTTTTTTTTCAATTTCCATTTACATGATCATTCACGACCTTATACCAGGGTTGGCAAGGGGTGGCTTTTTAGGCCACCTCTCAAGCTCTCTGCGTTTTGAAAAAGGAGGTGGCTTAAGAGATGGCCTAGCAGGCCACCCCGAAAGCCACCTCATTTTAAGCAATTTTGGAGGCCACCTGAGGTGGCTTTTTGCAAGCTCGGGGTGGCTTTTTGTCTGTATTTCAACTAATGATATATGTTTTTGCAACAAAGCATATTTTATACTCTCATTGAACATTAAGCGGTATGACTTTTCATAATTCGCCATTCATTTTCTTTTTATGAATTTTAGTTTACTTTTTTACAGGGTGGTCCAAAAATGTCTAAAACCTTTTTCGCATGCTTCGCTCTTTGATTTTTATTTGATGTTGATTGACTATATCTTATTTTGAATGACTGAAACTAAGCTACGAAACTGTACCAACAGAAATTTTTTCTCCTCAAGACTGAGGCGAGAAAGAACTCTAGCACTTTCGGACCAGTCTGTATCTTATTTGCGTTATATGTTCACATTTTTAGGATTAATATTCAATAGTCAATTGTATTACAGAAAATTGAGCGAATGAATAAAAAAACAGCTTTCTGCGCTGCATATGTTGACCCAAACATTAGAAGGCAATTGCCAGCACTGTGCAGGAAAGTTCCTAGATGGAACATAAATAAGGTCTTTTTACGAAAATTCAGACTTAAAAACTTAATTCAAAAATATCAGATCACAGAAACAGTTAAACAAGAAGCTAGGGCGCTATGGGATCAACAAGGAGATGATTCGTTCGTCGATAAGGGAATAAGTAGTCAAAAAATATATTTTGAAACTGAACCAATAAATGCAGAAATCGAAAATGAAGTAATAGCTTACCTTAATCTAAATATAGAAGGTACAGCACTAGAATTCTGGAGAATATATAACAAGGTTAGTAAAAAAAGAGCAATATTTCTGAAAACAGAAAAATAAACAACAATTCAGAAATTCCCCATGTTGTCGCTAGTTGCCAAAAAATACCTACCCATACAGGCCTCTAGTTCGTCAAGCGAACGAGCATTCAGTGCACACCGCTTCATAGCCACAGATTTGAGAAACCGCATGACTCCAGAAAAAATATCGTCATTAATATGTCTGAGATCATTGTTGGCTAATGGAGTAATATCGCTTAATGACTGAATAAAACATGTTTTATTTATATATCAATAGTTGAAATACAGACAAAAAGCCACCCTGAGCTTGCAAAATGCCACCTCTGATGGCCTCTAAAATTGCTTAAAATGAGGTGGCTTTGGGTGGCCTGCTATGCCACCTCTTAAGCCACCTCATTTTTCAAAATATGAAAAATTGAAAAAGCCACCCGGTGGCCTGAAAAGCCACCCCTTGCCAACCCTGCCTTATACCCGAAATGTAGCTCTGCTTCTCGGTGTCATTTTCAGTATATGGTTGTAAATAATCATGTAAATTAAAATTGCGAAAAAACTTCAGTTCCAAAATAATACCAAACTCCTACCCCTCAAGAGT
Organism: Ditylenchus weischeri; assembly: GCA_029231635.1. Taxonomy (NCBI): domain Eukaryota; kingdom Metazoa; phylum Nematoda; class Chromadorea; order Rhabditida; family Anguinidae; genus Ditylenchus; species Ditylenchus weischeri. The sequence continues at coordinate 10,868 of JAMRYI010001653.1, read as the reverse complement.
ACTCTTTTCTTCTTTGGTGAAACTTTTGCTAGCTACCCACTTTTGAGATGAATTTGGTGTGGAAATTTTTTATCTGATTCCTCAGGAAATTCTAGCTTTAGAAAGTTACTAAACGCGTTAAGAAATTTAAAAAATCTGTAGAGCTATATAAAACTATATAAAATGATGGCCTGGCTATATAAAACTGGTTTCTTTTATTTTGATGGTCATTTGCTTAATATCCGAAAATTCGGGCATTTGCTGACAGTAAAGCAATGGTGGAAATAATTCCAATCGATTCCTCGGTAGTTTTTGGCTCTAGAACTCAGTGAACTTAATAAATAAATAAGATGTGCACCTAACGGGATTAGAAGGTTATGGGTAAAAATCCCCCCGCAAAATTCCCCCCAACAAAAATCCCCCCAGAAAAAATTCCCCCAGAATAGAAATTGGGCTAAATTGAATTCGTGCAAATTTTCATAATTCTTTGTTAATGTTATTGGGGTTTTTTGTGGGCCGTTCTTTCTCTTGCATTATTCTCTTGCATCCTTGTCTGGCTCTTTCTTTTCAGAAATCGCAATGGAAATCAAAACGAACAAGGGTAATGCTATGCCGCTCTGTAACGGATTCTTGATGCGCAAGCAAAGGTCAGCAATGATGGTCTTCGGCAGTTTTGGGAATGCAAGGACAGAAAGAATGGATGCAAGGGACTCGCAATCTCCGCAATTGGATCGCTGGTTCTGATAGAAACGCAAGCGCATGACGGCCATGGAGCGAGTCCTGCTGAAGTCAAGGTACAGAATTGTCAGTCCTTTAATGATTTCATATATCCAAATTTCAGAAGAAAGAAAGGCTGACGCTAGTTAAGAATCTCGCCGGACAAAGCCTCGCTACTTCATCGCAGGAGATTCTGACGGCTGCCAAGACGGGACTGAGCGAAGAGGAAATCGGTGCAATGCCAAAGGGCAGCAACATCAAACGATTAGTAAAAGTTTTGTTTTCCGTTTTATCGTGTTTTATCAAGAGTCTTTCAGGTCACGAACGCACGCAAGCCGAAAGGCGCAGCCAATGTGGATAAAGGACTGGCAGAAATGGTGTTGGGTGACGACTTCAAAACGACAACTCGGGGTGGCCGCTTCCTTCTCCATGATTCGCGTGTGCTCGAGCCAAACAAGCCGGTGATCCTCATTTTCGCGTCAGATCGTGGACTTGATTTCTTGATGGAGAACCGCAGATGGTCGATTGACGGTACTTTTTAAAAGTTTTTGTCGGATTTCATAAATTTTTATGAGTGCTGTGAATCTCCGCACCGGCTCCTGTGCGGCCTTATTTAAGCGTGAAATTCATTTACAATTTACAGCACTGATTTTCATCTGTTCAGGAAAATTTTTCTGCTGCCCGACTTACTTTGCTCAACTCTTCACGCTCAACTGCTTCAAAGAGGAGTCGACTCTTCCATGCATCTTTTTCCTTCTGCCAAACAAATCTGCCGAAACTTACAAGCGAGCGTTCAAAGCCGTCTTCGAAACTCGCCCGGAAATTGTGCCTCAATCTGTGATGTCAGGTATACTTTTTGATTATTTGTTTGCTTTTTCTGTTTGCTTTTCTGAAATCGCTTTTTAGATTTTGAGACCGCGCCGCTGATCGATCTAAAAGAGCGTTTTCCGCTGGCCAAATTCAACTACTGCTTGTTTCATCAGTCTCAAGCCGTCTTCTCGAGTCTCAGAAAGAAGGTATTGCTTCCGCTCTACGACAATGCCGATGTGAAAATACTGCTCCGTTGCGTTGGGGGATTTTTGTTGGGGGGATTTTTGCGGGGGGATTTTTACCCATAACCGATTAGAACAGTCGATTTAGGGCGATGCGTATATAAAGTTTTCTACCCCTTTTAACTTTCTCATATTTTCCGATCTTATCGAATAAGAATGTTACCGCTTTTTGGAAATATTCCCACAAAGATTATCACTAGTGATTATCCCAACCCTAGTTTTTTCTAAGATACGATCTGGTTTTACCCTCAATGGTCCCGATCTACCTTCGATGGTTCTGAACTACTTTCAATAATCATAACCAGCCCCAACTTTGAAGACCTATACTGTAAAGAGAGCAGATACACACAGGCCCTTAGGAAAAAAAGGAAGAGGTGGGAGCATAGTGTAATGGTAACACCCGGAAAACCGGAAAACTGAAAGCTGCAGGTTCAATTCCTGCCACCACCATTTTGCCCCTTCCTTCTTCCTAAGACTTTAATATATCTCAACCCAGAATAAATATGTAGCATCGCTCTTTTTTGAATTTTCCTAACTTCCAAGAGCTCTATCGATTGGGCTTTTTAGATTTTGGTTAAGAACACAAAATTTTCGAGATCGAACCCAAATATTTTGGAATATCCGGGGGTTTGAAAAAAGCGCTTATGGGTGCTTGTTATAGAAGCTTTACAGAGTTATGCAGAGCTATGAAAAAGCTACTTTTAATACAAAGTCCCCTAACATAGATGTGGTCAGGAAACGAAATTTACACAGAAATGTACAGGGTTATTCAAGAAATTGTAACACTTTCAAACTGCCATAACTTTTTATCCCGGCACGATTTCAAAATTTTGTAAACGCAGATCGACTCAGAATTTCATGGCAATTTGGCATATAACACCCGAAAAATTTTTGCAAAATTATGGTCCCCCTGTTGTCCATCCAAAGGCCACCTACAGACCAGGAGCCAAACAACAGGGACCAAGCGAAAATCGTGGTTTTGACCTTACATACCAAAAAATTGCCATGAAATTTGAGTCGATCTGCGTTTACAAAATTTTGAAATCGTGCCGGAAATGTTTGAAAGTGTTACAATTTCTTGAATAACCCTGTAAATTGACAAACCCTAATGAAAAAAACATAAAGGGTAAAAAATAATAACATTCATTCAAGAAAGTACAGCAACACAAATGTAATACATAATGGAGGTAGTTCATTCATCTAGCGTGATGTGCTGTTTAATCTTTTTTTCTGTGTGATCTCGCATACTATCCAGTAGCAACTGACTTGCAATAACCTCTTGTCGCTCGAGCTTTGCGCGATACTCTTCGGAGATCTTGATCAGAGCATGAAGCATGTCTTTCTGATAGTAAAAGTTACCTGTTATAAGTTAACTGATGATTGGAAACTTACGATGTTACTCGAGCAAATTGGATCAATATTAAAATACTCCGTCTGGATCTGAGTCCAGCTTCCTTTTTTGACATTCACATCACTCATCTGCTCTTTAGTGTCGAAACGCTCCATGACGAAAGATTTGGCTGTTAACGATGGCAAGAACACGCTGGAGAACTTGACCACATTGCCCCATTCTTCGCCGCAGGTTCCACAAATCCACTTGGCGCACTTGGTAGTAAGACCATCCTTCTAAAGTGCACAAAAATTAATGGCTGAACTAAATAAATTTGATCCTGCAACTAAATTTTACCGTAGGCTTTTTGATGATCTCGTTCTTCGAACGAGTCCATATTTGAGGGTCGACACACACATAGAAGGAGCTTGCCACTGAGCGAACATCCGCACTATCACATATTTTACCATTGCAAGTTCGACATTTGAGCTGGTACCTTAATAGAAGAAAATCGCAGAAGAGGCCAAAGAACTAAGTTAACTTACTTTCGGGTGCTCAATATTTCACGCTGCTTTTGCAAATTGTCACGCTTCTGTTCATAAAGTGCTTTGAGTTTTTCGGTCTTGTCTGATATCTAAAAATAACACACACATAAAATTGTATACACACACACCATTTTAGCAGTACCATTTTGCGAAGCACCTCATCCTCATGAGCCTGGAGATCCTTGATACATGCCAACATCATCGCCTCTTTCTTCATGTTGTCGAATTCCTGCTGCTCTACGCCAGTATCCAAAGCCAGTAGAATAGCACGACTGTCCTTGTCACGAGCTCGTCCACGACGCTGAATGAGTGTTCGCTCGGACCCGACACTGTTGTATTTAATGATCAGATTGCATTTCATGATGTTGATGCCTTCGTCTGCCACAGAAGTCACCACTAATATTTTGATTTCACCTCGTTGGAACCTGTCTCTCATGGTTCGCTGCATATCCCCCGGCTGTCCGCCATCAGCTACACTCTGATTTGCACCTCAAATGCAAAATTGATGCTGGGAAATAAATTTAAAACATACTTGTCATGTATCCCGCCTGATTCGGCATGTTGAAGAACACAGATAGCTGGTCGCACTTGCTCAGGTAGTCAGACAAATGCTCTGACAAGCTGAAACAGCTCATCATTATACAGCAGGGGTGCACCGAATATCCGATATCCGGCACTTTTTGACATCCGATATCCGATCCGATATTTTTTCGTATCTGGTATCCGATATTTTTTTCATGTCGGTACAGCCCTGATGTACAGGGTGTTTCAAAAAATTCGCCGGTTTTAAAACAGTCATAACTTTTTTGTGGATCGAATTCCGAAATTCTGTTTCCACCAGTCGATTTTTCTTGCCGACAAAATTTTTTACTTTGTAATGTCAAAAACACAATTTTCGCTTGGTCCCCCCTGTGGCTTGGGTGCTATATATATATTGCCAAAAAGTTACCGATCAAACGCCTACCTCTTCGCACATGCTCTTGTTGCGACGAAAATGATTGTTCTCGACTCTGGTTTCTCAGAGTACTGTTCATGAAGGATTCCATATAGCTTCTGCAAAATTTCTTTGTCTTCTGTTTTTTCGGTTTCGGCAAGTTGACACAAACGCTTTCGCATGGCTAAACAAAATTTTGAGATTATAGGAAATGGAAGGGAGGCAAATCACAATTGTAGCTGTCCAGCAGAAATTTGTTCACATCCTCCTCATTTTCTGAATTAGTGTAGATGCACATTTTCGAATCCAGATACACCAGTCCATAGCGATTTGGCAAAAGATAGCTAATACCTATGGCGTGGAAATAGTGCTGAAAAGGGTAGATTAAGACGAAAATCAAACTGATCGCCAAATAACATACCGACAAATGATCGATAGAACGGATAAGCCAGAGACGAATAGTTGAGTCAGAAACAAATTGAAGCAATTTTCGCAGTCCACCCACCACATTCTGATACTTGGCTGTGTAACGATAATCCGGAAAAGAAATGTCTTTCTTGGTAAGTGGAATTGTTTGTAACTCCAAAAGCTTCTCCAATACAGGCATTATTCTTTGCTGAATCTTGATCATGGTCTCTTTGATAAGTTCAACGAATTTATCGTTGGAAGGACGTTTGGCTCGCAGCACTACATCGACAGGCGGGATAACATGAGATTTGAGATTTTCCAGCTGATGGCGGACTGTACTGATGGAGTCAGCCAACAAGTAAGAACACATTTTCAGCATGTGCTAAATCAAGTGAAATATAACGGCTTTGCTTAACAAGTCGAAAAAACAACTAACCTCTCGGCAAGCACCAATATCCCAACTAGTTTGACCCACACCCAAAGAAGCAGTCAATCCAACTATTTGCGGCTTCTGCTTGACTTCGCTTTCTTCAAGCATTTCCATAAGAACTGAAAAGTTACCGCTATATAAAATTTAATAACGCCCAAGCATAACTTACTCTTGTATGGGTGCTGTTCATTACAGTTATGACACTCATCAAAAATCATCAAGGTTATATCACTGAAGTAGATTTTCTCCCGTTTCAAAATGCTGTTCATCATATTTCTATAAATACAATAATTATTACGGAAAACGGCGTAGGTGCGTTTGTCCCAAAAAGTGCAATTATGCACTTTACGTAATTCGCATTTATGCACTTTTTTAAAAATCGTCCCATAGTACAGTTGCGTATTGAAATAAATTTTTTCCTTCTTATATTTTTCATTGTTTTTATTTGTGTAATTAACATGTAATTTTGTTTTAGATGAGAGAATTTGCGTGGACTAACTCTGATGTGATTACCGTATTTCTTCTAATTGCCGCACATGTGCGCTTATTTTTCAATCACCCGAAAATCGGAAATTTTCAAATTCGATCTAGAGATTTTCGGGTGCTTAACCAAGATCTGAAAAGTGGAATCGGTAGAGCTCGTGGGAGTTAAGAAAATGCATCAAACAGCTTAGCAAAATATTTACTCTGCTCCGAGATATAAGTCTTTAAAGTTAGGGGTGTGCGGTAATTAGAGACTGTGCGGCAATTAGAAGAAATACGGTAAGTGGCTTCAAGGGCTGAAAGACAAATTGGTTCCTTTAACTGAAGCTACGCAGTTCTTCAGAGACGAGTTCAATGTGATGAAAGGAAAGAGGGCAATATACAATCACATGCCGGAAACTATCTCTGAAGATGTGTTGATCGACAAGGATAAAGTTATCTGGAATTGGTCGTATAGCGTTCACAGATGAATGTGGCTTGGAATCTTGGCTACATTTTGGTATATAACATGCATGGGGCTGTGAACCGAAAAGTCGGTCGAAAAGGCGAAGAATAATTGCCAAAAATACTACTTTTGGGGAAGGCTGAGGAAATACGGTGAATACACTTTTTGGGACAAATACCTACGCACCACGGAAAACATGTTGTACAAAAATGATACATCAGGATCTGAGGAGTGACCACACATACGTCACAAGTCAATAAATGTCCAGCACGATCTGTAAGGTTTTCAGCGCCACTAAAGCCGTCCACCCAGAATTCCCCAGCCAGGTATTTCACCAGTTCAACAGTCTGCTGATCTACCAATGGGACAGTAGGAACCAGCATAAGAGCCTGGAAATGGCAATATTTGAGCTAAAATAAAAAAGCTTGATGCTCACTCTCGCAATTTTCCCTTCCTTGCGTTTGGTTCGAAGATGAGTCATGATGATTTCGGTAGCAACCAGAGTCTTTCCACATCCAGTCGGAGCACAAACAATTGTGTTTCTTCCACTGTTTGCGTAAGCCACAAGTTCTTTCTGGTAAGGACGCAGTCGATATTCGGCAGGTTGGTAGAAGATGTTGGCTACAAGATGAGATCAATCCCATAAATATGAAAAACTGTCAAAAGTGAGATATTAATGGAAGAGAATTAAATGTACCACCCTTTGGCTGAAAAGTGCCATTGTTTTGAGTTTTAGAGAAAAAGTTGAGTTTTTTTGAGTTTTAGAAAAAAAATTTTCTAAAGTGATAACACCATCAGGTAGCCCTGCGATTATAGCTTCTAACGACGTATCATTTGTTGCAACATATTTGCAAAATCTAGCACAAAAACGCTGAAGTGTGAAGCAATTTGTACAAATAATTTGATTCACACTTTTATCTCTTTGTGCTATATTTAGCAATGATGTTACAATTAATGATACGTTGATAGAAGGGCTGCCTGATGATATTATCACTTTGAAAAAAATGCCTCGGTACTCCCCTCTTTAACCAAAAGAAAATAGGCGGCACTTTTCAGATTTATCCAATATTAATTAGAAAAAATTACTGGAGATATTGCGAAATTCTTGGTAATCGGCTTGACTGCGGGGCTCATTGGGAATTGTATCGCTTTCCACAAGATCTTGGTCGAAAAGAACTTGGTTCTTTCTCTCTGCTTCAATAGTTACTCGGAAATCGCCTAATAGCAAACAAAAAGGTAAAAGAATTTGGAAGTTTTAGCGATTGAAACCAAACCTAAGTCACTAGCAAAATCGGTATCGATGAAGCGAGGCAGCATACTTGTATACTCGTGAGTCAAGCAGGCTTCCAGAAAATCATAGTACCAGTCGCCCACTCTTCTTTCGGAATTTATAGCATCGGAGCAATAAGGCAAACCACGCAGCATCTCGCACGCAGCATCTTCTACTTCTGAACAAAATTAGGTAATTAAACCAATCTTAGATGAAATGGTTGATACAAAATTACGTTTTGCATCCAGATAGAATTGAACCCGCTCCAGCATTGGCTCATAATCATAACAGTTTTTACGACGCAAAAAATCGACGATTACTTGTGGCTCCAACGCAGCTGATAACCTGAAATGTCACGTACAATTCTCGCGTCTTATTATCAATTTATCAGAACCAACTTGTCCATTTTATATTCGTTGTATTCATCGCCATCCTTGAAGAGTCTCCAGTAGAACACGTTGGTTTTCAGATTTCTGAGATTCATCTGGACCTGAACCAATGGATTCTCAGCTGAAAACAATAATTTCGCAAGAGCCTCATAACTAAAAGTCAGAAAAAATACTTCTGTTTATAATTTCTTGCAACTTTCCGATAGCGCCTGGATCTTTTTCGAAAGAAGTAATTTTGAACATGTAATCCTTGGCTTGAACCTCGTTTTCTTTCCACATTCTTATTAGCTTGACTTTAAGAACGTCATCTAAAAACAAATTTCTACCTTTCAGGTCTTTGTAACTTAGAATGAATATACTCGTGAATCTCAACAAATAGTTGAAGTCTTCTTCTGTCATCAATTCTATGCCTTCACGTTTGAACAGCCTGACATGCGCTGGTGGAATTTCAATTTCGACCTTCTTACTGGTTTTTTCTTTCTTGCTCATTTTCACAATTGCTAAACAAAGTTGATTGATTACTAAAACGCAAGACAATGCGATAACAAGGATTTCAAACTAAACTTAACGGTATAACCCCTACTATCATGCAAATGGTAACTAACCCATGTCAGTGTGCACTAAGTCAAACTCGCACCATCCAACTTGCACAGAAAATAACGCATTGCTACTTGGTGAGCAATTACAGGGACTTTTATACCATCTGCAGAAATAACCTAACTGGCATCCCATGTGAATTCAGTGTCAAGTGAATTCAATTGGCTTCAAAAGGGCAGGAGTACACTATTTGGCTAGAGCCAAAAGTGCGTTTTTTCAAGGTCTAAGTATTTTTCAAGCCGTGAAAAAAAATAGAAACGGCGCAAAAAGTGTGGGAAGGCCACTTTTCAAAAAAAATTTTTTTTGACTGCCTTGGTCCCCTCCCTTTCCCTATGGTTTTTGGTCATCTCTATATAATATTTGGCATGTGTCTGTCTGTCGCCACTTTTCTGTTTAAAGCCCTGTTCACAATGTTCACATACAGTTGCGACAATTGATAGTACTACAAACAATTGTTTTTTATATTTGGCGATTTTCATGAAAATTTTTATTCTTTTTTCAAAACGAAATATGCAGTCTTGTAGCGCTTTTCCTGTCCTACAAAAACTGTATAAATGCTTTTTTCCAGCAACTATTCAATCGACAAGTTGGTCCGTGTTTTGACGACATCCGTTTTTTACCCGACAATTGATAGTACACATGTCTCTTTTGTTGTGTTGTGCATTCTGATTAGTGTAATTTTTGTATGTTTTAGTTATAAATGGCTCCACAACGATGAATGTGAAAGGTCGAGAAGTTAATTGTGCGATTACGTGACAACGACGAAAAATGGACATTCGATCAAATTGCCGAGCATGTGGAATGACGAAGAAAGGTGTCTGGAAGATTCTACAACCGTGTCAAGCATCCAGTAGCGTTCAAAATCAGGGAAACCAAGATCAACTGACGATAGGTTTATTTTGTTGATGATTTTGTGCATTTTAATCTCCTACACATTTAGAACAGACCGTAGAATTGCTCGAAAGTCAAAGGAAAATCCAGTTCTTACTGTCAGAAATTCGTGAAGAGCTTGGGCTTGGTCGATATCAGCGTGCGAACTGTACAGTCGTCTGTGGAGGTTTGTATTTTTACATTTCCAGCTATTCTGCTTTATTTGTATAATATTCTAGGCAGGGCTTTTCGACGTCGTCCAGCGAGAAACCGTGGATCTCAGAAAAGAATAGGAAGTTCCGGTTTCATTGCAAAGGAACACCTGGATTGGACAGCGGATGATTGAAAGAAGGTGCTGTGGTCGGATGAAAGCAAGTTTAACATGGTTGCAAGCGATGGGAAAGGATACGCCTGTCGTCCGATAAATAAAAGATTCGATCCGAAGTACAAAGGAACAGTCAAATTTGGCGGTGGAAACATCATGGTATGTGGATGCTTTTTTCGCATGGCTCGACCTTCACGAATTAATGGAAGAATGGATCAAATACAGTACAGAGAACTTCTATTGGCTACAATGCTTCCTTACGCGAGGACTTCTGATGCAGCAAGATTGGGTATGCTTGAAAATGAGTTTGTTTAACAGTACTTTTTCAGATTTTCCAACACGACAATGATCCAAAGCACAAGGCAAAGTCGGTGACCAAATGGCTAGCAGACATGGAATCGTGGTTCTCGAATGGCCTCTCAATCTCCCTGGACTTGAATCGATTCAAAATTTGGGTGTGAAGGTGAAAGAAGGATCGGTGGTCAAATTCAAGAAAGAAGATGGTTGCTCAATGCCGTGCAAGAGAAGTGGCTCGAAATCAAAGAGCGATTGAAAAGTTGGTGAATCAATGCAGAAGGTAAGGCCGTTATAGACTCTAATGGATATGCTACAAAATATTAAATGTTGATTTTGTTATGTTGTTTTGAATAAATTACCTTGAATTTGTGCCTGTGTACTATCCATTGTCGGGCTAAAATGATGTCGTCAAAACACGGACTAACTTGTCGATTGAATAGCTGCTGCTTGAAAAAGCATTTATACAGTTTTGTAGAGCAGGAAAAACGCTACAAGACTGCATATTTCGTTTTGAAAAAGAATAAAAATTTTCCATGAAAAATCACCAAATATAAAAAACAATTGTTTGTGTACTATCAATTGTCCGCAACTGTATAAGACCAATTTTTATCCATTTTTTGCGCGCTTATGCCGGATATCATTCCGGAACCCTGAAATTCAACATGTTAGCTTTCTTTTAAGTACAAAATCTGAAAATTGAAGTAGCTCTTAAAAAAGTTTTTAAGTCCCTCAAAATTAGAATTGGTGGATTTATCCTGAATTTTGGGTGGATTTTCGTGCTCAAACCTAATTTTCTG
>JAMRYI010001041.1:0-49289 GCA_029231635.1 Ditylenchus weischeri | reverse complement strand
GGTTGAAATACAGTTGCGGACAATTGATAGTACACAAACAATTGTTTTTTATATTTGGCGATTTTTCATGGAAAATTTTTATTCTTTTTCAAAAACGAAATATGCAGTCTTGTAGCGCTTTTCTGCTCTACAAAACTGTATAAATGCTTTTTCAAGCAGCAGCTATTCAATCGACAAGTTAGTCCGTGTTTTGACGACATCCGTTTTTTAGCCCGACAATTGATAGTACACACAGTCTCTTTTGTTGTGTTGTGCATTCTGATTAGTGTAATTTTGTATGTTTTAGTTATAAATGGCTCCACAACGATGTGATGAAAGGCTCGAGAAGTTAACTGTGCGATTACGTGACAACGACGAAAAATGGACATTCGATCAAATTGCCGAGCATGTGGAATGACGAAGAAAGGTGTCTGGAAGATTTACAACCGTGTCAAGCATCCAGTAGCGTTCAAAACTGGTGGAAAACCAAGATCAACTGACAATAGGTTTATTTGTTGATGATTTTGTGCATTTTAATCTCCTACTCATTTAGAACAGACCGTAGAATTGCTCGAAAGTCAAAGGAAAATCCAGTTCTTACTGCTCCAGAAATTCGTGAAGAGCTTGGCTTGGTCGATATCAGCGTGCGAACTGTACAGCGTCGTCTTGTGGAGGTTTGTATTTACATTTCCAGCTATTCTGCTTTATTTGTATAATATTCAGGCAGGGCTTTTCGGACGTCGTCCAGCAGAGAAACCGTGGATCTCAGAAAAGAATAGGAAGTCTCGGTTGGCATTTGCAAAGGAACACCTGGATTGGACAGCGGATGATTGGAAGAAGGTGCTGTGGTCGTATGAAAGCAAGTTTAACATGGTTGCAAGCGATGGGAAAGGATACGTTCGTCGTCCGATAAATAAAAGATTCGATCCGAAGTACACAAAGGGAACAGTCAAATTTGGCGGTGGAAACATCATGGTATGGGGATGCTTTTCTTGGCATGGGCTCGGACCTCTGCATCGAATTAATGGAAGAATGGATCAAATACAGTACAGAGAACTTCTATTGGCTACAATGCTTCCTTACGCGAGGACTTCGATGCAGCAAGATTGGGTGTGCTTCTGAAAAATGAGTTTGTTTAACAGTACTTTCAGATTTTCCAACGACAATGATCAAAGCACAAGGCAAAGTCGGTGACCAAATGGCTAGCAGACAATGGAATCGTGGTTCTCGAATGGCCTTCTCAATCTCCTGACTTGAATCCGATCGAAAATTTGTGGTGTGAAGCAGAAAGAAGGATCGGTGGTCGCAAATCCAAGAAAGAAGATGGGTTGTTCAATGCCGTGCAAGAGAAGTGGCTCGAAATTCCAAAAGAGCGATTGGAAAAGTTGGTGGAATCAATGCCAAGAAGGTGCAATTCCGTTATAGACTCTAATGGATATGCTACAAAATATTAAATGTTGATTTTGTTATGTTGTTTTGAATAAATTACCTTGAATTTGTGCCTGTGTACTATCAATTGTCGGGCTAAAAAACGGATGTCGTCAAAACACGGACTAACTTGTCGATTGAATAGCTGCTACTTGAAAAAAGCATTTATACAGTTTTGTAGAGCAGGAAAAGCGCTACAAGACTGCATATTTCGTTTTTGAAAAAGAATAAAAATTTTCCATGAAAAATCGCCAAATATAAAAAACAACTGTTTGTGTACTATCAATTGTCCGCAACTGTATATATTCCAATAGCGGCAAATGTCCAAAGTGACAAATTTCACATTAACTACCACAAATAGTTGGAAAATAAAATAATTAAAAAGTTTACTGTTTTGTTGAAAAAAGCAACCATCCTGGGTGTGATCTAAGGCCCTCATTATTTAAATATGCAGGTGTTAACCGCTCACCAATCTTCCAGCAAAACCAGCCAACATAAAAATTGAGGTAAGGATGCCAGTGTATGAGGGCGCTAGTTTCAGGAGACTGGTGTAGAAGCCACTGATAGAAGTGGCAAACGCCATACACAGCAAACACACCAAACTGAGCGACAACCACTGGGTCTCGCAGCCGGCATAGTGGGCCAGTAGGATGAACAAGGCTGACACACTCACACTTGCTGCAATAACTGTCTGTTTTACAGGGTGGCCGGAGAAATTCCCCTGATTTAAAAAGCTCATATCGGCTATAGTGAAGAATAGGGTTCCAAAAATCAGTTTGGTCCCCTTCCCCCCTCTTGTTTTTCGTAGAAACTAGTTTGGTCCTATAAATTTTAATAAAACACAGCTTGGTCCCCCTCTTGTTTTCGTAGAAACTAGTTTAGTCCTATAAATTTAATAAAACACAGCTTGGTCCCCCTCTTGTTTTTCGTAGAAACTAGTTTGTCCTATAAATTTAATAAAACACAGCTTGGTCCCCCTCTTGTTTTTCATAGAAACTAGTTTGGTCCTATAAATTTAATAAAATACAGCTTGGTCCCCCCTCTTGTTTTTCGTAGAAACTAGTTTGGTCCTATAAATTTTAATAAAACAGCTTGGTCCCCCCTCTTGTTTTCGTAGAAACTAGTTTGGTCCTATAAATTTAATAAAACACAGCTTGGTCCCCCTCCCTCTTGTTTTCGTGAAACTAGTTTGGTCCTATAAATTTAATAAAACACAGCTTGGTCCCCCTCTTGTTTTTCGTAGAAACTAGTTTGGTCTATAAATTTAATAAAACACAGCAATTCCCCCCCCTCTTGTTTTTCGTAGAAACTAGTTTGGTCCTATAAATTTAATAAAACACAGCTTGGTCCCCCTCCCCTCTTGTTTTCGTAGAAACTAGTTTGGTCCTATAAATTTTAATAAAACACAGCTTGGTCCCCCTCTTGTTTTCGTAGAAACTAGTTTGGTCCTATAAATTTAATAAAACACAGCGGTCCCCCTCCCCTCTTGTTTTTCGTAGAAACTAGTTTGGTCCTATAAATTTTAATAAAACACAGCTTGGTCCCCCTCTTGTTTTTCGTAGAAACTAGTTTGGTCCTATAAATTTTAATAAAAACACAACTGGTCCCCCTCTTGTTTTTCGTAGAAACTAGTTTGGTCCTATAAATTTAATAAAACACAGCTTGGTCCCCCTCTTGTTTTTCGTAGAAACTAGTTTGGTCCTATAAATTTAATAAAACACAGCTTGGTCCCCCTCTTGTTTTTCGTAGAAACTAGTTTGGTCCTATAAATTTAATAAAACACAGCTTGGTCCCCTCCCCTCTTTTTTTCGTAGAAACTAGTTTGGTCCTATAAATTTTAATAAAAACACAGCTTGGTCCCTCTCTTGTTTTTCGTAGAAACTAGTTTGGTCCTATAAATTTAATAAAACACAGCTTGGTCCCCCTCTTGTTTTTCGTAGAAACTAGTTTGGTCCTATAAATTTAATAAAACACAGCTTGGTCCCCCTCCCCTCTTGTTTTTCGTAGAAACTAGTTTGGTCCTATAAATTTAATAAAACACAGCTTGGTCCCCTCCCCCTCTTGTTTTCGTAGAAACTAGTTTGGTCCTATAAATTTAATAAAACACAGCTTGGTCCCCTCCCCCTTGTTTTTCGTAGAAACTAGTTTGGTCCTATAAATTTAATAAAACACAGCTTGGTCCCCTCCCTCTTGTTTTTCGTAGAAACTAGTTTGGTCCTATAAATTTAATAAAACACAGCTTGGTCCCCTCCTCTTGTTTTTCGTAGAAACTAGTTTGGTCCTATAAATTTAATAAAACACAGCTTGGTCCCCTCCCCTCTTGTTTTCTGTAGAAACTAGTTTGGTCCTATAAATTTTAATAAAACACAGCTTGGTCCCCCCCTCTTGTTTTTCGTAGAAACTAGTTTGGTCCTATAAATTTAATAAAACACAGCTTGGTCCCCCTCTTGTTTTTCGTAGAAACTAGTTTGGTCCTATAAATTTAATAAAACACAGCTTGGTCCCCCTCCCCTCTTGTTTTTCGTAGAAACTAGTTTGGTCCTATAATTTTAATAAAACACAGCTTGGTCCCCCTCTTGTTTTTCGTAGAAACTAGTTTGGTCCTATAAATTTTAATAAAACACAGCTTGGTCCCCTCTCTTGTTTTTCGTAGAAACTAGTTTGGTCCTATAAATTTAATAAAACACAGCTTGGTCCCTCCTCTTGTTTTTCGTAGAAACTAGTTTGGTCCTATAAATTTAATAAAACACAGCTTGGTCCCCCTCTTGTTTTTCGTAGAAACTAGTTTGGTCCTATAAATTTAATAAAACACAGCTTGGTCCTCCCTCTTGTTTTTCGTAGAAACTAGTTTGGTCCTATAAATTTTAATAAAACACAGCTTGGTCCCTCCTCTTGTTTTTCGTAGAAACTAGTTTGGTCCTATAAATTTAATAAAACACAGCTTGGTCCCCCTCTTGTTTTTCGTAGAAACTAGTTTGGTCCTATAAATTTAATAAAACACAGCTTGGTCCCCTCTTGTTTTTCGTAGAAACTAGTTTGGTCCTATAAATTTAATAAAACACAGCTTGGTCCCCCTCCCCTCTTGTTTTTCGTAGAAACTAGTTTGGTCCTATAAATTTAATAAAACACAGCTTGGTCCCCCTCCCTCTTGTTTTTCGTAGAAACTAGTTTGGTCCTATAAATTTAATAAAACACAGCTTGGTCCCCCTCTTGTTTTTCGTAGAAACTAGTTTGGTCCTATAAATTTAATAAAACACAGCTTGGTCCTCTCTTGTTTTTCGTAGAAACTAGTTTGGTCCTATAAATTTAATAAAACACAGCTTGGTCCCCTCTTGTTTTTCGTAGAAACTAGTTTGGTCCTATAAATTTAATAAAACACAGCTTGGTCCCCCTCTTGTTTTTCGTAGAAACTAGTTTGGTCCTATAAATTTAATAAACACAGCTTGGTCCCTCTCTTGTTTTTCGTAGAAACTAGTTTGGTCCTATAAATTTAATAAAACACAGCTTGGTCCCCCTCTTGTTTTTCGTAGAAACTAGTTTGGTCCTATAAATTTAATAAAACACAGCTTGGTCCCTCCTCTTGTTTTTCGTAGAAACTAGTTTGGTCCTATAAATTTAATAAAACACAGCTTGGTCCCCCCTCTTTGTTTTTCGTAGAAACTAGTTTGGTCCTATAAATTTAATAAACACAGCTTGGTCCCCCTCTTGTTTTCGTAGAAACTAGTTTGGTCCTATAAATTTTAATAAAACACAGCTTGGTCCCTCCCCTCTTGTTTTTCGTAGAAACTAGTTTGGTCCTATAAATTTAATAAAACACAGCTTGGTCCCCTCTTGTTTTTCGTAGAAACTAGTTTGGTCCTATAAATTTAATAAAACACAGCTTGGTCCCCCTCTTGTTTTTCGTAGAAACTAGTTTGGTCCTATAAATTTAATAAAACACAGCTTGGTCCCTCCCCTCTTGTTTTTCGTAGAAACTAGTTTGGTCCTATAAATTTAATAAACACAGCTTGGTCCCCCTCTTGTTTTTCGTAGAAACTAGTTTGGTCCTATAAATTTAATAAAACACAGCTTGGTCCCTCCTCTTGTTTTTCGTAGAAACTAGTTTGGTCCTATAAATTTAATAAAAACACAGCTTGGTCTCCCCTCTTGTTTTTCGTAGAAACTAGTTTGGTCCTATAAATTTAATAAAACACAGCTTGGTCCCCTCCTCCTCTTGTTTTTCGTAGAAACTAGTTTGGTCCTATAAATTTAATAAAACACAGCTTGGTCCCCCCTCTTGTTTTTCGTAGAAACTAGTTTGGTCCTATAAATTTAATAAACACAGCTTGGTCCCCCTCTTGTTTTTCGTAGAAACTAGTTTGGTCCTATAAATTTAATAAAACACAGCTTGGTCCCCCTCTTGTTTTTCGTAGAAACTAGTTTGGTCCTATAAATTTAATAAAACACAGCTTGGTCCCCCTCTTGTTTTTCGTAGAAACTAGTTTGGTCCTATAAATTTAATAAAACACAGCTTGGTCCCCCTCTTGTTTTTCGTAGAAACTAGTTTGGTCCTATAAATTTAATAAACACAGCTTGGTCCCCCTCCCCTCTTGTTTTTCGTAGAAACTAGTTTGGTCCTATAAATTTAATAAAAAACAGCTTGGTCCCCCCTCTTGTTTTTCGTAGAAACTAGTTTGGTCCTATAAATTTAATAAAACACAGCTTGGTCCCCCTCTTGTTTTTCGTAGAAACTAGTTTGGTCCTATAAATTTAATAAAACACAGCTTGGTCCCCCTCTTGTTTTTCGTAGAAACTAGTTTGGTCCTATAAATTTAATAAAACACAGCTTGGTCCCCCTCTTGTTTTTCGTAGAAACTAGTTTGGTCCTATAAATTTAATAAAACACAGCTTGGTCCCCCCCCTCTTGTTTTTCGTAGAAACTAGTTTGGTCCTATAAATTTAATAAAACACAGCTTGGTCCCCCTCTTGTTTTTCGTAGAAACTAGTTTGGTCCTATAAATTTAATAAAACACAGCTTGGTCCCTCCCCTCTTGTTTTTCGTAGAAACTAGTTTGGTCCTATAAATTTAATAAAACACAGCTTGGTCCCCCTCTTGTTTTTCGTAGAAACTAGTTTGGTCCTATAAATTTAATAAAACACAGCTTGGTCCCCCTCTTGTTTTTCGTAGAAACTAGTTTGGTCCTATAAATTTAATAAAACACAGCTTGGTCCCCCTCTTGTTTTTCGTAGAAACTAGTTTGGTCCTATAAATTTAATAAAACACAGCTTGGTCCCCTCCCCCTCTTGTTTTCGTAGAAACTAGTTTGGTCCTATAAATTTAATAAAACACAGCTTGGTCCCCCTCTTGTTTTTCGTAGAAACTAGTTTGGTCCTATAAATTTAATAAAACACAGCTTGGTCCCCCTCTTGTTTTTCGTAGAAACTAGTTTGGTCCTATAAATTTAATAAAACACAGCTTGGTCCCCCTCTTGTTTTTCGTAGAAACTAGTTTGGTCCTATAAATTTAATAAAACACAGCTTGGTCCCCTCCCCCTCTTGTTTTTCGTAGAAACTAGTTTGGTCCTATAAATTTAATAAAACACAGCTTGGTCCCCCTCTTGTTTTTCGTAGAAACTAGTTTGGTCCTATAAATTTAATAAAACACAGCTTGGTCCCCCTCCCCCTCTTGTTTTTCGTAGAAACTAGTTTGGTCCTATAAATTTAATAAAACACAGCTTGGTCCCTCTTGTTTTCGTAGAAACTAGTTTGGTCCTATAAATTTAATAAAACACAGCTTGGTCCCCTCTTGTTTTCGTAGAAACTAGTTTGGTCCTATAAATTTTAATAAAACACAGCTTGGTCCCCCCCCTCTTGTTTTTCGTAGAAACTACAGGGTGGCGCAATTTTTTCGGGTACATTTCTAAAAAACGAAAAGTGTAAAAATCGGTATTTTCTGGACAATAGGGTGGACCAAGGCAAATTTGGTCAGAATTTTTTTCGTGAATTTAGCAGAATAATGAATCCTACAGGATTCTAAGACTATCTGTAAAAACAGAATTTTAAAATGTGGCTCCCTACAAGAAGATATGAGCTTTTTAAATCAGGGAATTTCTTGGGCCACCCTTGGGCCACCGGAACAGTCGACTTAGGGCGATGCGTATATAAAGTGCCCCCCTTTACTCATTTTTCTGGTCAAATTAGACGAGTTTTTTGATTTCCCACAAAAATTTGCTTGAACGATTCAAAATTATGTTAATGAGAGCGTCATTTACGTTTAGTTAATGGGAAGTTCGAATGTATTCAAACTTTGATTCGTGTTCAGAAAGAAATTTTTGTTTTAAAATTGGTTTTTTTGTAATTAAAAAAAAATTTCTTGGAACATAAAAAATGGCTGTAAATGATTCACCCCGTCAAATCGATTGTTTTTTCTTTTAAGTAGGGCTGTTACACAGTTAACTCGATTTTCCAAAAAAATTTGACCTCATTTCTTGTTTTTATCTAAAATTTTGAGCAGGTCACCGTTTGAATGCCTAAACCCAATGGTACAAAATTTCTTGGTTTAGTTCACAAAAATGTATATGTTTTATTACAAACACTTTCGAATTCTTCCGTACTATTTCGAATTAAAAGTTCGAAATAATTTGAAAGTGTTTGTAATAAAACATACATTTTTGTGAACTAAACCAAGAAATTTTTATACCATTGGGTAGCCAACATTCTAGGCTTTCAAACGTGGGGTGGCCTGCTCAAAATTTTTAGAGAAAAAATGGCATAAAAAGCAAGAAATAAGGTCAATTTTTTTGAAAAATCGAGTTAACTGTGTAACAACCCTACTTTTAAATACTTAAGCTTTTTGTTTTATTTTATGACCAGCATGAAGCCCTGGATCTAAGATTTCTAACTAGCTATCAACTATTTGAATAATATGTTTAAAAGTTACGGAAAAAGGTCTTTGCATAAACGAGGTTTTGAAAAATTTGCTCTATACAAAGACCTTTTTCTACAACTTTTCAAAATCTTATTAGGTCAGTTAATAGTTTGTTAGAAAGCTGAGATTCAGGACTACATTTTGGTATATAAAAAAAATTAATTAAAAATTTTTAATTAATTTTAGCCAAAAAACAATTGTTGACCCCACCGGAGTATACCCCCCCCCTCCCAAATGAAATTGTTTTTGAAGTGTTTCCAAACACCCTATATCAACCTAAAATCACCTCAGAAGTTTAAAAAAGACATTATTTTTCTGTTAAATTTCATTTAGGGAGGATATACTCCGGTAGCGCCCAATTTTTTTTACCTTCTATATGTGTTGGGGGTCCTCCCGAAAAAAACGTGCCTTGGTTCCCCCTGTTGATTTTTTTCGGAAAATTTCAAAATGTTTTGACTTGGTCCCCCCCTCCATTGTTTTTAATTTTTTTTTCGAAAAAATTTATTCTTTGACGCAGAACAACAACGCAGAAAGCTTGACACCAATAAAGATAAGCTATGCAAACACCATACTATTAATGACATCAATAATGTGTTCAAAAATATTCAGTTTCATAGCATTTGTGTTGTAACGGAAGATTGCTTCGCTAATGTATCCCTGAAGATGAGCTTCACTAGTTCCTCGATAGCGTTTGATCTTGTGTTTCATTAGCTCCCACATTCCTTCACATTTGTTAGTATGCACTCGAAGCACTCGATTTCACACACGTTTTTGAGACTTTCGGGCAAAAAAAATTTTCGAAAAAAATCAACAGGGGGGACCAAGGCATGTTTTTTTCGGGAGGATCTTATGCGTTATCTATGACCCCTTTTTCCGTTTTTGAACTTTTTTTAAAAATTGTTTCATGTTGTCTAGAAACGCTTTTTTTATGCCTCAAACAATTCTGTTTAAAATATTTTTTAGACAGAATGAAGCTTTTTGAATTGATCCGCAACGTTTATGATGACAGAACAGCCGTTGAGTTTCTTCAAGAGCGTGGAATCGTGCAGTCTGAGATGGTGTGTTTTAATCAACATCAAATGGCATGTCTTTTATTCAATTTTTGTTTCTTTGTCATAAATTTAAATGTTTACTTTCTCAGAAGCTACAATTTGGTCAGCAGATACAATGGAAGTGTAAAACCGGAGAATGCAAGCGTCATCAACCAAGAGTCGGACTGCGCAAGAATAATTGGTTGGAATCTACTCGTCTTCCGTTGCATAAGATCATCTACGTTATCTATTGCTGGTGTTACAAAGTCTATTAAAATATTTTAAACAGAATTGTTTGAGGCATAAAAAGCGTTTCTAGACAACATGAAACCATTTTTAAAAAAAAGTTCAAAAACGGAAAAAGGGGTCATAGATAACGCATAAGATCCGGAATCCCAACACATATAGAGCCAAAAATTGCGAAATACTAAAATAACTCACAAAATCCCTGTGAAAACTTGCAGGCAAATGTAGAAGAGATGTGTTTTTCCTTTAGTTTATCCATTAAAACACTCCAGGAAATTTTGGCAATCAGTTGTGCAATGTTGGGGGCTGCACTAAACAGGCCATTCTGAACACAATCACCATTGAGATGTCTGTACTGTCACAAAGTCAAAGAGTTTACGTTGATCATGCCCAACAGCAACACCTCTTTGAAGAAGGAAGGCAGATAGACTTGGATGAGCACCACAATGAGGTTGGTGGAGAAGGCACACAACAGCAGGGAATATAGTGCCGGAGACTTGAGCATTTGCTTGTATGGAATGCCTGGCTGCCCCGTCTGCAAAAGTTCTAGCAATGGAGGGACGCTGACTGTGACCTGGGGAAATTTCGATGAAATTTTTTATGCTTGTAGAGTGTGCGCAAATTCCTGACAAATCTGGCTCCCCGCCTATGAAAATCAACAGAAATTTCATAGCTGACCCATGGGTCAGGTATGAAAAACCATGAAATGAGTATCCACGCTTTTTACAACTTTGGAGTGACCCTCGGTACAAGGTTTTTATGAACCCTCAAAGCTGGAGCGCCAGATTCGTGAGGAACATGGGTATGCTTTGCAAGAATTCACAGAAAAAATCGTCGAAGTACCCCCCAGGTCACCAGAGTTTTCATTGATCCGGATTTCACTGATCTGATCTGATAGCGGTATCAATGATAGTTTGGATCATTGATAGTCGGATCAGATCAGTGGCCAAAAATTTGGGGCCGGATCAGATCAGATCAAACGAATTTTGGCGAATTTTTTTAGCCATTATCATTGATCCAGGTATCATTGATACCTCGGATCAGATCAGATCGATGGCAAAAAACCGGATCAATGAAAACTCTGCCGGTCACAGTCAGAGTCCCTTCCTTGTTAGTCAGAATTTTTATAGGCACATTAAAAATTGATAAAAAAAATTGCAGTCGCTTACCGTAACATCTCTATTAATCGGACCTGAAGATTCCAAAATTTTGACCCAATTTTTGAAGACTGATCTCAAGCATGTCACCCATTTACTTGTAGCTAATCTCACTGACTATAAATTGAGAGGTAATTTGTCTGAGAGTAGTCTTCAGAGAACAGATCAAAAGCGCAATGCAAAAAAAACAAGATTTTGACTGGGCGATAATTAGAAGAGTTTACGATATTCGACAAATTTTTCCTTGGCCCTCCCTATTAAAAAATATTAAAATAAGGTGGCTCGAACGTATACCTAAAAACAAAAAAATATGTTTTTATCAGTTTTTTTATTCAAATTGCCCGAATACAGGTACCAGAAACAAATACCCGATCCAGCTTACCTTAGGTAAATCCAACTCAGTTGACTTATTATTGGCTTCAGTCTTGTGTTCATCGAAATTCTCGATTCTCGAACTCAAAAACCTCCTTTCTCTCTCAGACATTCGAGTGCACTGGGCTGGAGTCTCGGGTACGAAGAAAAACCAGGTAACCGACCAGATAGCTCCAAGCAAGGCTGTAATTAACCAGGCAAGTAATGGAGATTAGCAAAAATACAAAAAGTCACCGACCACACACATAGAATATGGATGGCCAGCCATAGGTGGTGCCACATAAAAATGCTGCCAAAGGCACACCCACTGCACCTGCCTAAATATTCAAAAATATTTTTTTATTTTTAATAAAAAAAATGCCGTATTTCTTCTGATAAGCGAGCATGCCCGTTTATTTTCCAATCACCCGTTTATTAGAGACTGCCCGACTATTGTTGCGTCTTCGACGCAAGTGATGTCTACAAAATTCTTCACTTTCCCAGCCTGGGGTTTGGTGGCCTATTGGTTAAGGCGATTCCCTGCGGATCCAAAGGGAGTGGGATCAAATATCCCCTCCATTCCCCTTTTTCCAATTCACGAGCTGGTGGCCGTGGCCGCTCGCGACAACTATTGAAGACTGCCCGTTTATTTTTTCGATCAAAATTTATTCGAAGACAGACAACAAAAAGAGGTAAGCATTCAATAACACAAACATACGAATTCTAGCCATCAAATTCAAAATGAAGACTGTCATCGGTAAGGTAGCCATTTTCTTCGTCTTGATCAGCATCAAACAGCAAAACATTTCTATTTTTCCAAAAAAATTTAAAAATTTATTAAAGAATAAAGGTGTAGGTATTCGTCTTTTAGGGTGCCCGTTTATTAGAGACTGCCCGTTTATTAGAAGAAATACGGTAGTTGAGCATAACCATCTGATTTCCAGTAGTGTGGATGGACAGAGCAGTGGACATCTCCTCTGTAGGAATCCACTGACTGATCATTTTGTTAAAGGATGGCATTATGAAACCCTGAAACCTATTTGTTGCACAGGGTATAACAAGAATTTCGCCGGTTTTCTTTTGACCAGTAGGGCGAATTGTAGGGTCCCCTCCTATTTTCCAAATTGTAGGGCGAATTTCAAAAATCTGTAAACGCCAATCGACTCAAAATTAAAAAGCAATTTTTTTGGCATAATACCCTCGAAAAAAATTTTTCGAGAAATATCGAAAATTTGCCTTGGTCCCCCCTTTGGTCTCAAA
Organism: Ditylenchus weischeri; assembly: GCA_029231635.1. Classification (NCBI taxonomy): domain Eukaryota; kingdom Metazoa; phylum Nematoda; class Chromadorea; order Rhabditida; family Anguinidae; genus Ditylenchus; species Ditylenchus weischeri. Next base: position 36,930 of record JAMRYI010001041.1, on the reverse strand, counting down.
AATGGGGAAAAATTTTCAAATTCCCGCGCTTTTAAATTTGCATTTTTGCAATTTTACCAGAAGAAAATACCGAATAACGATTTTTTTTGAGAAACCACGTAACAAGAAACAAAATACCAAGGCAATGAAAACGACTCTATCTTAATTCAACACTTCCTCCAGCAAATTTAAGAAGCGCGGGAATTTGAAAAATTTTCCCCATTTTTGAGACCAAAGGGGGGACCAAGGCAAATTTTCGAAATTTCTAGATTTTTTTTTCGAGAGTAATATGCCAAAAAATTCTTTTTAATTGTGAGTCGATTGGCGTTTACAGATTTTCGAAATTCGCCCTACAAAAAAAGTTATGGTCAAAAGAAAATCGGCAAAATTCTTGTTACACCCTGCATATTTTAGGTAAATAAAGAAAAAATAAATAAAAATACGGAGAGTGTGAAAATCCTGGGTTGCTAAATGGCAGAGTGGTAGAATTCGTTGAAATTCGGTCGCAGGTTTGATTCCCATTCTTCGGTTTTTCCCATCTTTTGCTTGTATTGCTTTACGAAAATATCAAAAATAGGGGTTTCAAAGCCTCGAAAATTTCGAGTTTCGCTTCGACTCCAGCCTCGATCTTCACGTTTTTTTAGTATTGAGGCGAATCCTCGAAATCAAGGCCTTATATAAAGTGCGTTTTAGCAATGTTATAAAAAATAGAAAAGCGCATAAAAGCTGTGTGATTTTCGGGGTCCTCTATCGACCCCCACCTCAAGTTCGCTCGCGCCTAGTGTCCGACACTTTTTTTTACATTGATTTTTGAAAGCTTGATCCCAAACATCACAAGTAGGGTTGTTAAAGGACCATGCAACTTGATAAGCACAGCAATCTGCGAAATTTGAATTCGCGCGGGACCATCATAATTTGATCAATAATGTTTTCGAATTATTTTTTGTTTTGCATTTAAAATTTGTTCAAAATTTTGAACCATCCACTAGTAGAGCCCAACGTTGCTTGACATTGCCAGATCGGACCAGTTAGGCTACTGACATTTCTCTACAGTTATCTACAGTGAGGAACCGTTCCATATTGACCAATAAGTGAGATTCAAAATTCAAAATGCACACAAAAAATAATTCAAAAAAATTATTGACCAAATTATGGTGGTCCCGCGCCAATTCGTATTCCACAAATTGCTGTGCTTATCAAAAAAATCACGGATATTTGGCTAAAAACATTTCGTCCTGAAGAGCCGAAAATAAAAAATTCTTCGGCTCTTCAGGCCGAAAATGTTTTTAGATAAATATCCGTGATTTTTATATGACCCTTACGAAATTTTGGTTTCGTTGGAAAGCTTATATTCTAGGATATTTTTTACTGTAAGATTTTATAAAAAAATTCGGTGCTACCGGAGAATCCGGTCCCATTTTTGCCTTGGTCCCCCTGTTGTTTTTCCTTGGTCCCCTTTTTTTTTGTCCTGCTTCCCTGTTATTGTTTTGGATTGTCTAAAATCTACCTATCGCAAAAAAATCAACAGGGGACCAAGGCAAAAGGGGGACAAGGCAAGGGGACCAAGGCAAAAAGGGACCGGATTCTCCGGTAGAACCAAAAATTCGATGTCAACATAGATAAAAACGCAATTTTAGGCGAAATTTGTTTGACATTTCGGCTTTTCGCTTAACAACCCTAATCACAAGGATTCCGATTTACCGATTCTTATTAAAAAATAGGGCGAAGACGTTAAATCGAGGTTTCAGTGCGCAGTAAAAAAAATGTGAACAAACCTCACCCAATCCCATCACAAATCTAAGACCAAAAACTGCGCCATAACCAAAATTGGTGGAGAAGTATGGCATCAAACATGAACAGCAAATAGATAGTAGGCATGTTAGTTGAAGTAGGTGTTTAGGTGACCATCTATCAGCCAATATACCTGCAGGTAAAATCGACAGCAAACTGCCATAGAAGCTGGCGGAGAATAGCCAGCTTTGTATGTTCGTGTCCCACACCAAAGCGCCCTGTAAATCAGCTTGTTAGGGCCCCGTTTTATATGGACAAATGTTTTTTTTTTGGGCAAAAAGACTTTTTTTGGGTCAAATCGATTTTTTTGGGGGGCAAAAATGGCTTTTTTGCCCACCCAAACACACGACTGACAAGGAAACCGCCCGAACTGTGAACTATAAACGCTTAAAATTTTTGTGCACTATTAACATTTTTTATGTTTTCCGATGTGCCGAATAAGAAAATCGTGCTTATCCATTCCTGGAATCAATCACAAAAATTCCAATTTTCGGATGCCTTGGTCTTCCAAGTTATTTTTTAACTATTTGGAATTAAAAAAAAATCAGCTTGGGGGACCAAGGCATCCGAAAATTGAAATTTTTTTGGTCGATCCCAGGAAGGCTATACGCATGATTTTCGTATTCAGCGCATCAAGAACACAGGAAAAAGATAAAATCAATCAAAACTTTAGAGGTTAACATTTTACTATTCGGTCGATTTCCTCATGAGTTATACAGTTGCGGACAATTGATTGGCTTCAAAACTTTATTTTTTGTATTTTGCTGTTTTTGAAAGAAAAAGTTGTGATTTTAAAAATCTGAATATACAGTTTTGTAGCGCATGAAACGGGCTTCAATTTAGTGTATTTGGTTTGGCATAGTATTAGTTAATTTTATTCCTATTCAATCGGTTTATTACAGGTTTTAATTTATAGCCCGACAATTGATTGGAGTCAGACAACTTTATTGAATACAAAACACAACTAAATCAACATTAAATATTTTGTAGCTTATCCACGAGAGTCTATAACGGCTTTGCACCTTCTTGGTATCGATCCCACGAGTTTCTCCAGCCGACTTTTCGGAATTTCCATCCACTTCTCTTGCACAGCATTGAAAAAAACATCTTCCTTTTTGAACTTCCGGCCACCAAGTCTTCTCTCTCCTTCACACCACAAGTTTTCTATCGGATTCAGGTCAGGAGATTGAGATGGCCATTCAAGGACTACGATGCCATTGTCTGCCAGCCATTTTGTCACACTCTTTGCTTTGTGCTTTGGATCATTGTCATGTTGAAAAATCTGAAAAGACTAAGAAACCAACTCTTTGTTACAATCATACCCAATCCTGCTCCATAGCAGTTGCATAAGGAAGCATTGTAGCTAAAAGAAGTTCTCGATACTGAATTTGATCCATTCTGCCATCAATTCGATGCAGTGGCCCAAGTCCATGCCAAGAAAAGCAACCCCATACCATAATGTTTCCACCTTCAAATTTTACTGTCCCTTTTGTGTACTTTGGATCAAATTTTTTATTGATCGGACGACGAACGTAGCCTTTGCCATCGCTTACATTCATGTTGAACTTGCTTTCATCAGACCATAAGAACTTCTTGCAGTCATCAGCTGTCCAATCAAAGTGTTCTTTTGCAAATGCTAGCCGAGCCTTTCTGTTTTTTTCCGAGATCCATGGTTTCTCTGCTGGACGGCGACCAAAAAGACCAACCTGAATATTTTCATTTTACTGCAGAACGGCTAGAAATGTAAAAACAAACCTCCACAAGGCGACGCTGAACAGTTCTAACACTAATATCGACCAATGCAAGCTCTTCGCGAATTTCTGGCGCAGTAAGCTTCGGATTTTCTTTTGATTTTCGAGCAATTCGTCAGTGTGTTCTAAATATTTTTTGTCAAACTCCCATAAAACTTTGTTTTTAGTAACCTGATAGTAGTTGCTCGTGGTTTTCAACCTGTCTTGACTTCTTTTGGATGCTTGGTACGATTGTAAATCTTCCGAACACCATCTTTTGACATCTGCACATGCTCTGCAATTCTTTCAAAGCTCGATTGCTCATCACTATCTCGAAGTCGCACGATAAGCTTCTCAATTCTTTCATCACAGCGTTCTGGAGCCACTTCAATTCTAAAAACAAAGAATAACTAAATAAGCGAACACAATTCTGTCAATAAAACTGTTTGACGCCAATCAACTGTCGGGCAAAAAACATGTCTGCCAGTAATATTGTTACAAAATCTGTCTGTATAAAACACTAATGGAAAAAAATTAAAATATATTTTTTGTTCTACTTAAAAAGCGCTACAAAACTGTATATTCAGAATTTTAAAATCACAACTTTTTTTCCTTTCAAAAACAGCAAAATACAAAAAATAAAGTTTTGACTCCAATCAATTGTCCGCAACCTTATCTTAAAATAAATTGAACATGAAATTTCGAAAATTTAACGTTTTACCACTAGAGCATTAAATTTGAGTAAGAGTAGAGTCTTGGTTTCGTAAAACTATGGTTACCGTATTTTCTGTATTAAACGCCCTCCTTCCCTAGTGCTGATGCCGGGGGGTACCGGATTAATTCCGGACCGGATTGTTCCTATCTGACCGGATTCCGTACCGGATTTTGGGGAAAATCCGGAATCCGGCCGGATTCCGGATTTTTAATACTAATTTGCAAAAATACAATTTTATTCACATATTTTTTTCCAAATCAATCAACAAACAACATAATACCAATAAGTAAAGTTAACAATTTCCAGTGATTTGTTCAAAAAGTTAAGTTGTTCTGCGTTGAATGGATCACTTGAGTTTCTTTTGTAGTGGAAAGCATCTCTGGCCCGGCTGAACAGCTACTCACTCGCGACGGATATTGACGGGGCTGCGAGTAAACGAGAAGCGGCCTTTGACAATATTGGAAAGCGGATAACGTTCTTTTACCAGTAAATCAGTCGGGTCGGAGTCCAAAGGTTCAGTTCTTTCAGTATATATGACACCAGTTCCTGAAACAGTGAATAAACATTGAATTACAAATCAATGACATTTGGTTGGCGGGTGAACATGCTTCTTGGTTTCTTAGTCGTTGGTTCCTCAGCTTCTGGAGCATCTTCTTTCCTCACTTCCACTGTCTGAATGTCATTATATAGAGCAGAGATCCAATTCTTCAGCAGAAGCCGGAACAAGTCACTGTCTTCCTGAAGCCTGTCCTTGGATCTTGGGTCAAGACCGGAATCCGGTCGGATTTTGCCTTCGTAATTCCGGATTCCGGACCGGATTTTCGAGAAAAAACCGGATTCCCAGAACCGGAATCTGGCCGGAATCCGGTCCGGTCATCAGCACTACTCTTCCCCCCATCAAGGACCTATATCCCAGCCCAAAAAAATGATTTTGCGAGTCTGTTTTTTGCGTTTTTTTAGTTAGCATGAGCTTACCTGGTTCCACTTTTCAGATTTTAGTGGAGCACTCAAAAATTTCAAAATCGACCCAAATTAGTTCCGACTTTTTAGGGGTTGAAAAATAAACGCCGCGGGCGTTTAATACAGAAAATACGGTATGCCGTATCTCTGTCCGTCCTCCCTACCCACTTAAAAATCACAGGGCGGAGCAGCCCTAAGTAATAGCCCACAAGTTGGACCCCAGCTGGGTCACTACTTTTCTTTTATTCATTTTAATTTTTTTGCTAAACCTGACTTGTTATTCTGGTCCCAAAAAAACTTTTAATTTTATTGGTCTTTTTCCCACAGTCTTTCAGTTCTAGCATTAAGACTTGCGGCGATAGTTTAATTTTTGAGTCAATAATTTGCAAAAAATTGTTGGAGTGGTTTTGAATCAGCTGGACAAACTGTACTTAATCCAAAATAAATTAATCCAGAAGTTTTTTATTCTAAGCCCATTGCTACAAACACAACTCACACCATAGTCATTGACAAAAGTGGCTGTTACACCTTTGTGTTCAGTCAGATGTGGGCACTTGTCTGCACTAGAGCTTGGGTGCTGTGAGCTTAGGTTGGAGACAGGAGTGACCAGCAGGTCAGCTGAGTCCAACTCAGGGATGGAGTTTAAAGTGATTGCAGTGGAGTTGACCATGCAAGTCATGGCCATTCCTAGGTTGGTCCTCATGAAGACAATGCTGAAGTAGCCGAGCATAATCAACATCATCACATGGAATCTTCGAGAACATGGATGGAATAGGGCTAAAATGAAAATTTATGACCATGGTTTTTGCGCGCAGTGGCATGTGCGAAATTTCAATTGTGCGGGGGTGGGCGGTGTCGGGGGAGGGGGCGGTTCTGACAGTTCACTTTCGTCTTTTGGGTCGTTCGAAATAACTCCAAAGAGTGCTAGACAAAAAAGAACTCTCCTCAGCCAATTCAAATTTTGCACATGCCGCTGCGCGCAAAAACCATGGTCCTTAAAACAGAATTATTTTTAACACCCCTTGTGAACCTGTGGTGACGAGATATTCCGGCAGGGCCAATGTTTTAGTTTATTACAGGGTGTCAGAAAATAACGTTTACGATTGATTTTATTTATCAAAATGATTTCAGAACACAGCAAATAACAATAAAACAACAGAATTATTCGAAATGACCACCATTGACATTGACACAGGCCTTAAGCCGCTTTGGAAAATTATCCACTATCTTCTCTAATGTTTCAACGCTGATTTCTTCCCAAGCTTTTTCAATGCTCGCTTCAATGATTTCACATTCGGGTGAGGCTTTTGACATGCTTTCTCTTCCCAGAATACTCCACACTGAATAATCGAGCGGGTTCAAATCGGGCGAATTCGGTGGCCACTCGCCATTAGCAGTCTTCCAGTGAGTGTCGACTGAAATGAAATCAGGACAATCGGTCCTCTACCGTTCCACGCTCAATTGCTTTTTGGACTGTGGCTTTGGGAATTCTCAAGTCTGTGGCGATTTTTCCCATAGAATCTCCAAAAGAATGCATTCTAAGTATCGCAGCTCGTAATTCTTTCATTTTTACTGCTAAAAAACCGTAAAATAACAAAACAGCAACAAAAAAATCGCATAAAATCAATCGTATACGTTATTTTCTGACACCCTATACTGTTATATGTCTCGATTGTTTTGTTCTAATGAAATAAAGAATTTTTCTGAAAGTGTCATTTTTGCGTAATCTTTGCGTGCAGAACTAGTTTAAGTGTTGCGTAGTAGAAATATGTATGATGGCCCCTTTTTAAAAATTTTTTACTTATAAATGCCCCCTTTTTGTGATCGTATGCCCCCTTCTCCAAAAAGTGATATGGCCACCCTGTTTCTGGCCCGCAGATTTTTTGACCCGACCCGGAGCCCACAGATTAGCCCTGATAATATGAGCCGGTTCACAGGTCTGGGATGTTCTTTTTTTTATTAACACCTCAAAAACATAGATTTACTTACGATGCTTGCGAACCACTGCTGTATCGTCTTCCTGAGCAATGGATAGCGAAATAGCTGTGAGAAAGCCGTTGTTGTGTTGTTTCATGTTTTATTTACACTTCCGCTTTTCAATTATGGATTAGTAGTGAAGCGCAAATAATACGCGAACATGCATAAGCTTTGTGGGTTGTGCCACACCTCTACAATTAATAGCAGTGAGTAGCAACGACTACAAACAAAGAAGCATACCTTCCCTTCCCCCTCCACATTGCTCTAATCATACGTTTTTTGATAAGAGCAAAGGCATGCAAATGCGACTTGTTGTTGTTGTCTTATAACACCAGCTTTAGATATTGCACCAGCCAAGTGATTAGAAGCTACAAAATGTGCTTTTCCTTTCCACTAACATTGCTACAAATATTTCCAACACTCAAAATTGAAGCTAGGCACACCTTTGTTTGCTAAGTCGGGCATGACGCTTTAAAGGGGGCGGTATTTAGATTCGAAAAAGTGGCCTAGGTAGCGCAGTGGATGCGCGCTTGTGTTTTATAGCCCAAAATGGTGCACAGGTTCGATTCCACATGGTGCGTGTCCAGTAAAAACAGCTACAGTATTCAAATTGCCACTATTAAAAAATCTCCGATATTCACTTCTGTGCGAAATAATTTTTTCCCGCTCTCATTTTTTGTTGGTGTTAAATGTGTTTTGTTTACAGAACGCTCATGATGGTGATCAAATCAAACAAACTGCTGCCTAAATGTGATCAATGACGCTCCAAGGACTAATAATGCAATCGAGGGCTGGCATTATGAATTCAATAAGCGTTTCTCAAGGAATAATATGCCTCTCAGTCAATTTGTGCTGCGGCTAAAGGATGTAGAGGAAGCTACCGCTCAACTGGATATCCGGTATTTATTTTCATTTTGATTTTTAACTTTGAATAATTTCAGACATGAAGCCAACCCTGCCGATCTGCTGCGCAATGCAAGGAAAAAAAAGTGGAACAGTCTGATCGCCAAATCAAGTTATTGCTAGAGCGCTATATGGCCGTCCTTGTGTTCGATCGCAACAGGGTGTCTTTCCTCCGGCGCGTGCAAAACCATCTTGCCAAGTTTGTCGGAGTTCAGCAACAAGAAGAAGAGGTGGTGGCTCCGGGACACGTGGTGGCAGTTGTCGCAGCTCCTGAAGAAGTGGAGTTAGATATCTCAGAATAAAAGCGGAATAAATTTAATTTTGTTGTTAACCCTTTGTTGTTATTTTGTTATGCTAGGAATGCTAGTAATGCTAAAATGCTAGGAATAAACCAATTTTACCAATCACGTTTAAAAATTAAAAAAATATCCCTGTTTTTGTGTAGCTGTTTTTGCTATAGCTGTTTTTGCGTAGCGGTTTTTACGTAGCTGTTTTTACTGTAGCTGTTTTTGCTGTAGCTGTTTTCGCTGTAGCTGTTTTTGCGTAGCGGTTTTTACGCTACTCCACATGGTGGCACCCTACTTGTTATCGGGGTAATTCCACCTTTTTAGCTACAGATTCGGAATCAGCAACCTCAATTACCCCTAGACACTGGTCAAACAAGCCAAAATAAGTATTTTCCACCAAGGGCGGTATTAATAATCGATTTACCCTTACCTCTACCCGCATTAATAAAGAATTTTTTACCCCTACCGCTACCTCTACCTTTAACCCTTACCTCTACCCTTGCCTCTACCCGTATTAATAAAAGCTAGAGGTAAAGGTAGCTGTAGGGACCAAGGCATATTTTTACCATGGGTGGTAGCAGGGTAAAATTTTTTACCTTCATCTCGATTTTCAAAATATTGACCCGTAAAGCATTTCTAGGGCAATTTTAGTTCGCTGAACACGAATTTAACGTCCGTTTTTCATTTTTGTGCGTTTCATTGTTGTGCAGATTATTGAGTTTTGCTCGCTTTTTTAAGACTGTGCTTTTTCTCTCTCTTTTTATCGTTGTTTTTGTTTAGTTTTCGCAATGTGCAAACGTTATTTTTTCCGTTGAGGTGTGCTTTGCACTGTTATGTTGTTGAATAAATCGTTTGGTGCCGAAGCAGTTATAGGGTAGAGGTAGAGGTAAAGGTAGAGGTAAGGGTAATCTTTATTAATACCGGCCCAGGTGGAATCGAACCTGCGCACCATTTTCAGCCTTACAACACAAACGCTCATCCACTGCGCCACCGAGGCCACTTTTTCAAACCTAAATGGCTTTTACCCCCCCCTTTAAATTTTTTAAAAGTATGATGTAAAGTTTTATACATTTTTACGCAAATTCCTACGCACAAAAAATATGAGGGCTCTACCCAAAACCTGAATGTGCATGAAACAAAGATGATCTTCCAAAAAAGTCTTTGTACACGTAAAATGAAAATTTTTGTTTTTTCTGAAGAGAGCAACATTTCATAAATTCTAATTTTATCTTGAAAATTTCCGTATCAAATCTAACAAATCAAAAATAGCACCCTTTCTTGACTTGCATAGGCTTAGGTTTTGGCTCAGGGCCTGGCTATTACTAACAAAGGTAATTTCAAAACTTTTTTTTTTGAAAAATGGTAGTTTTAGGCACCCTCAAAAATGATGGGGTGCGGGGGTATACGGTCGTAGCATCCACATTTTGATGTTTTATAATTTTTTTAACAATTCTTTATTGTTTTTAAACTAAATCAAAATTTGCACACACAACCAAATCAAAAAAGACTAAATATCATCATCATTGGTTTAAAAAAAAACAGTTAAGTAAGAACAAAATAAAAGAGCATCATTTAAAGAACCATCGCTGGCAATTAATTTTACGTCGTATTCATCCTAAAAGAAATAGCGGCACTTTTTCAATCCCCAAAAGTTTTTGGTTTTACCGTATTACCGTTTTACCGTACCTCTAATTAGCCCCCTGATTCAAAATCGTGTTTTTGGCATTGTGTTTTAGCCCACTTTTTGATCACTTTTCTCAGGCAGGTTACCAACCATTTTATAGCTCATCTTTCTGGCTACAAAATGGGTAGTAACTTGCCTGAGAAGAAAAATGATCAAAAATCAGTATAAAAATACGGTATATTAAAAATGCAATAAGACGTGGTTCACTGCCTCAGTTTTTGCTCGGAGAAGGGTACTTGGCACTTGTTCGGTTGGGGGGCCCGTTTACAAAATTTCACTTGTGGTCTAACGGATAACACAAGTTCCTTATTTTTGAACTTTGATTTTAAGTGTCTTAGATAATGGACGAGCTTAAAAGTTTCAACTTGGACTGCAATCTTTTGCTCCCCAACCGAAGGGTACTTCTCTAGTTGACATCACGCCTCCAATTTTTGAATATTTTTGTTCAAATTTCTAGAAAATAAAGAGTGGCCATATAATCGATTATATTCATTATTATGGGTCAAGAAGATCGACCTAAACCTCTTAAGTGATCCCGTAGTTTCGTCTGCCCCAAAATCACAAGGGCACAAACAGAGGTGTGATGTCAACTAGAGAAGTAGCCGGAGAAGGGCTCTTACAATAAAAATCGCCTTTCTAATATAATAAATATAGGCTGGGTAGATCGTGTTTTTGGGGATTCGGGATCGGTATTTCCAAAATCTGTGGGATTCCAATCCCGGGAATACTATGGGATTTCAATCCCACTGCCAAGCCTAAATAAATACGGTATATATTGCCTGTGACTTTTATGTTTACTATACATTACAATAATTGATATGCTATTGTTGGCCTAAAGACGATTTCAATGGTTTTTTTGCAAAAATTTAGCTGGAAGTTGAGTCCGTCCTGTTGCGGCTGGACAAAATTTCATAGCATTGAAGACACACCTAAATTATGAAAAGTCTAAATTTTAGAAAAGTCACTATCAAGGAAGCGGGCGAGTTTCACGTCCGACTAACTGATTAATGGGTTTTTAAATGACCCATTTTTCGAGGACGAGTTGAGCTGACTTTTTCAAGATCAGTTGAAATATTCAAAAAAATCGATCCTGAAAAAATCAGCTCCATCCATTGTTAAAAAATGGGTTGAATTTCAAAACTTCAAAACGCGGGAATTCGAAAATTATTGGAATTGTCCAGTTGGCGAAAAAACAAACCCCCGTTACAGATACAGTAGCGGAAAAAAGTGATGACTCAAGCGCTATTTTCATGAAAATGATCGTTTATTTTGATTAAAAAATATACATTGCGAAAAGCGTAAATGGCATATGGAGCTACATTCTCTTGGCTCATTTTATTCAAAACTGCTTATATATGCACTTCCCCAACTGTCAAATTACATCTGTTTGAAACACCTTCATTTCTTAGGCGGAAAAAGTGACGACTCAAAACACTGTTTGTTGGATTTTAGTGTATTTTTTTGCTGTGTTTGATTTATTTTGTCATCTATCTTTATTCGCAATCTTTATTCAGCCCTCCACCATGTTTGACAGTCGGAACCTGGTATTTTGGATTGTTTCGCTGGCCAGGAGGACGTCGGACGTAACGATGCCATCGGAAGAGAACAGATTGAACTTGCTTTCATCGCTCCAGACACTCTTCCCCAATCAGCAACAGACCAATCCAGATGAGCACCGAACTTCAAACGAGCCTTCACATTCTTTTTGAAATCACGTTTTTCGAAGGCTTGGCAGCTGGCAAATTGGCACGTCTATAACCAATCATCAGAAAAACGTTGCGGCACAATAAACACTTACTTGAATATTCTGGCTGTTCTTATTCGAGCTTGAGACGATCATTCGCATATTTGGTCACATCAAGCTGTCTTCTTTGGATCCTGACAATTTTGGCAAGCACCGATCATTTCTTTCAGTCGACTTTCGAGGACGGCCTTCTCGGAAGGTTGGAAACGATTTTGACTCACAGAAGCTTGTAGACCCTCAAACCGTCTTCTGGCCAACTTTGAACAGAGCAGCCACAGCACGATCAGTTGAACCGCCTTCCTTACGAACGATAGCCACATCGGGCACCAGTTCTTTGCGAGCCATTTAGTCTAAACAGCAGTTTGTAAGCAAAAGATGACAAAATAAATCAAACACAGCAAAATACACTAAAATCAACAAACAGTGTTTTGAGTCGTCACTTTTTCCGCCTAAGAAATGAGTGTTTCAAACAGATGTGACAGTTGACAGAAAAGCTGCTAGCTGTTTGTAACAGTCAAATGTAGCTCCATATGCCATTTACGCTTTCGCAATGTATATTTTAATCAAAATAAACGATCATTTTCATGAAAATAGCGCTTGAGTCATCACTTTTTTCCGCTACTGTACAAATCAGAAAAGGATATGTGAAAATTGACCAATTGCCTTCCCCTTTAGAACAAGCTCTCACCCTAACTGGCTTGGCGCTCGAGGGTAGTTTGACTCGGGCAGCGCTGCAATTGTGGCAAAATATGCATCCACAGTTCCTAAACATCACCCCAAGTCACATTTAAAGCGAGTAAATCCAGTGAAACCTGCAGTGGTGTCTTCTTTGAGTGACTGAAAAGGGTGATTCACACAGTTTACAGTCTTTTACATCTGCATCTTTGACCCAAGCTGCTTCATTCAATGGCTGGATTTCCTCTCGCAGCTCAATAATTTTTAGCTTCGACCTAGACAGGTTGAGTTAGTCAAGTTTTCAAATATAATTTTTTAATTGGAGTGTTTTTTTAGAGTTCAGGGACCATAATAGCTCTGCCTCAACCTTTTGGTTTTTTTAATACAGTTCAGTACCAAGAACCCGCTCTTATTTTAGAAGTCTTTTGCTCTTGTTTGTGGTCGATATAGTCTAAAAAAATCGCAAGAATTCTGATTTTTCGGCACTTTTCTGCAAACAATTACATTTTCGGCACAACCCGACAGCCTATTTTTCAAAGAATTTTTGACCCTAGTATATAATACCCCCAAACTTATGCCTTCTAAAACTTAAGTAAAGAGCACCCAAATATATGTTGCAGACCCCAGAAAAAGGGCGTGAAACACTTACTAGTCACAACTTCCATACGCCAGCCTACCCTAAGCCTAAGTAAAGAGCACCCAAATATATGTTGCAGACCCCAGAAAAGTGCGTAAAACACTTACTAGTCACAACTTCCATACGCTGCCCTACCCCTAAGCCTAAGTAAAGAGCACCCAAATATATGTTGCAGACCCCAGAAAAGTGCGTAAAACACTTACTAGTCACAACTTCCATACGCTGCCCTACCCCTAAGCCTAAGTAAAGAGCACCCAAATATATGTTGCAGACCCCAGAAAAAGGGCGTGAAACACTTACTAGTCACAACTTCCATACTGCCCCTACCCCTAAGCCTAAGTAAAGAGCACCCAAATATATGTTGCAGACCCCAGAAAAAGGCGTAAACACTTACTAGTCACAACTTCCATACGCCCTACCCCTAAGCCTAAGTAAAGAGCACCCAAATATATGTTGCAGACCCCAGAAAAGTGCGTGAAACACTTACTAGTCACAACTTCCATACGCTGCCCTACCCCTAAGCCTAAGTAAAGAGCACCCAAATATATGTTGCAGACCCCAGAAAAGGGCGTGAAACACTTACTAGTCACAACTTCCATACGCCAGCCTACCCTAAGCCTAAGTAAAGAGCACCCAAATATATGTTGCAGACCCCAGAAAAGGGCGTGAAACACTTACTAGTCACAACTTCCATACGCCAGCCTACCCCTAAGCCTAAGTAAAGAGCACCCAAATATATGTTGCAGACCCCAGAAAAGGGCGTGAAACACTTAGTCACAACTTCCATACGCCAGCCTACCCCTAAGCCTAAGTAAAGAGCACCCAAATATATGTTGCAGACCCCAGAAAAGGGCGTGAAACACTTATTAGTCACAACTTCCATACGCCAGCCTACCCCTAAGCCTAAGTAAAGAGCACCCAAATATATGTTGCAGACCCCAGAAAAGGGCGTGAAACACTTATTAGTCACAACTTCCATACGCTGCCCTACCCCTAAGCCTAAGTAAAGAGCACCCAAATATATGTTGCAGACCCCAGAAAAAGGGCGTGAAACACTTACTAGTCACAACTTCCATACGCCAGCCTACCCCTAAGCCTAAGTAAAGAGCACCCAAATATATGTTGCAGACCCCAGAAAAGGGCGTGAAACACTTTAGTCACAACTTCCATACGCTGCCCTACCCTAAGCCTAAGTAAAGAGCACCCAAATATATGTTGCAGACCCCAGAAGGGCGTGAAACACTTACTAGTCACAACTTCCATACGCCAGCCTACCCCTAAGCCTAAGTAAAGAGCACCCAAATATATGTTGCAGACCCCAGAAAAGGGCGTGAAACACTTATTAGTCACAACTTCCATACGCCAGCCTACCCCTAAGCCTAAGTAAAGAGCACCCAAATATATGTTGCAGACCCCAGAAAAGGGCGTGAAACACTTACTAGTCACAACTTCCATACGCCAGCCTACCCTAAGCCTAAGTAAAGAGCACCCAAATATATGTTGCAGACCCCAGAAAAGGGCGTGAAACACTTATTAGTCACAACTTCCATACGCCAGCCTACCCCTAAGCCTAAGTAAAGAGCACCCAAATATATGTTGCAGACCCCAGAAAAGGGCGTGAAACACTTACTAGTCACAACTTCCATACGCCAGCCTACCCCTAAGCCTAAGTAAAGAGCACCCAAATATATGTTGCAGACCCCAGAAAAAGGGCGTGAAACACTTACTAGTCACAACTTCCATACGCCAGCCTTCCCTAAGCCTAAGTAAGAGCACCCAAATATATGTTGTACCCCAAAGACGCCAGATTGGAAATCACCGACCCAAATTACCCCTAGACACTGGTCAAACAAGCCAAAATAAGTATTTTCCACCAGGGGCGGTATTAATAATCGATTTACCCTTACCTTTTACCCTTACCTCTACCCGTATTAATAAAAGCTAGAGGTAAGGTAGATTGAAAATAAGGGTAAAAACAACAGAGAGTACCAAGGCATATTTTTACCATGGGTGGTAGCAGGGTCAAATTTTTTACCTTCATCTCGATTTTCAAAATATTGACCCGTAAAGATGGGCAATTTTAGTTCGCTGAACACGAATTTAACGTCCGTTTTCCATTGTTCTTCGGATTGTTGAGTTTTGCTCGCTTCTTTAAGACTGTGCTTTTCCCTCACTTTATCGTTGTTTTTGTTTAGTTTCGCAATGTTCACACCGGATATGTGCAATCGTTACTTTTTCCGTTGAGGTGTGCTTTGCACTGTTATGTTGTTGAATAAATCGTTTGGTGCCGAAGCAGTTATAGGGTAGAGGTAGAGGTAAGGGTAAAAGGTAGAGGTAAGGGTAAAAGGTAGAAGTAAGGGTAAGGTAGAGGTAAAGGTAGAGGTAGGGGTAAAAGTTAGAGGTAAGGGTAATCTTTATTAATACCGGCCCAGGTGGAATCGAACCTGCGCACCATTTTGAGCCATCAAACACTAACGCTTATCCACTGTGCCACGCATAAAGGAAATTTCTAGTCACACAAGTCCCTTTAAGCATTTATTCGGAGAAAATTTTTCTATGGCAACCTTTGTTTGAAAGTCAGAGAGGACACCCTGGATGAAGGGTTAACAGACTCGACTGTGTAAGAATGATCGGGGCACTGAGTTGTGGTTGGAAGGATCAAGTAATAACCAAGTGACAGGACGGAAGCCAATAACTTTAACACCCCTTCCCCTGGGAACCTGTGGCGACGAAATATTTCGGGAGGGCCAATGTTTTAGTTTATTATTTGATGAGGTGCAAAATTTTAAAACATTGCTATTTTACACGAGGGCCTGTAGACCGCGTTTCTGCCCCAAAATGACCAAAGAGTATGTACTCTCTAAGCCAAAAGAGGCAAAACGCGAGCCAAAAACGCAAGTAACTTTTTTTTGGCAGAATGGTGAGTCAAGATTCTGCCAAATAATGGTCTGGGACATTAGCCCTGCCGGAATATCTCGTCGCCACAGGTTCCCCTTCCCGTGTTAAGAGTTGTATAAAGAAATCGAAAGGAAAATTTATTTCAAAATTAGGGCATAACCCAGCAACGAAAATTCGGTTGGCAACTAGCAAGGCGGGGGGTCGAATCAGTCAATTAGTCTATGATTTTCCTATGAAAGAAACCCACTCTGAGGGATGTCCACCCAGTTCCTCCAAAGCTTGTTGACAGCTCGACAGTTGTTCCATGGTCTTCGCATATTTCGTAGTCATTTCCGCCAATTCCTTAAAAAATTATCCAATTACCGTATTTTCTCTAATTTCGCCTCCGGGGCGGAATTTTTCGGAAAATCGGAAAATTTTTGGGTCAATCTTGAGATTTTTGGGTGAAAATCCAAAATCTAAAAAAGGGAATCGGTAGCGCTCGTGGGAGTTGTGAAAATGCAAAAAACAGATCTGCACAATTTTTCTTCTGCTCCGAGATATAGACCCTCAAATTAGAGATGGGGGGGGGTGGGGCGGAATTAGAAAATACGGTATAAGCCTGGAAATAATCCAATGGAAGCTTCAAAAACCGACCTGCTCAAGAGCAGCCATCCTGAGCACCCTCTTCTCCAGGTCACTGCACCGGCGCTCCAACCTACTGCAGTTTTCCACTTCCTTGCTCAAATCCTGTTGTTTGTCGTTGAGTATGGTCATCATCTCCATGTATTGTTGTGTTTTGTTGGCTAGTTCGTCTCTGAGCACTGCTCCAGGATCTTCTCCACTGCTGCTGCTCTCGTTCTCTACTTCCTCCTGCTCTGATGCTGTGCGGTAGCGGCGAAAGGACTCCAGTGAGCGGTTTAATTCTGACACCTCCTGAAAGGCATTTTACTATAAACTATTTATGCTTAAAATTCTAGCAGGAAAAAGCTAGAGAAGGCAATTGTGAACGGCTCACCCTGAGACTGACTTAAATTTTTCTGATATCAATTGATTCTGGCAAAAATAAATTCCGGCAAAAATTCAAATTGATAATAATTTGTCTTGGCAAGATTTTTTTTGGATAAATTTGTTGGGTAGTTAAATGGTTAGAGGAACAATTATTGGTAGGACTATACTTTAGTGCGGTTGCTCAAAAACGCGTTTTAAGTATTTTTCGACGTAATTCAATGTGAAACGTTCAAAAACATGCTTTTAGGTGTGGAAAACCAAAAACCGAAAAAAATTTTTGGAAAATTTTCATTTTTTGGTCTAAAATTGGTATTTTTTGGTCTTTTTCACAGTGTTCGATTTCCGGACAAGGCAAAAATATTGTGCATATTACATGTTTTTGTTCTCGGATTCATTTCTAGGGTGAGCTAGTGCGCGCATCTCAACTCCAAGCCCCCAAGCCCCCTACGCCCCCGGAGGGGCGTAGGGAAAATAATAGGGAAAATACCAAAAATACCAATTTTAGACCAAAAATGAAAATTTTCCAAAAATTTTTTTCGGTTTTGGTTTTTCCACACCTAAAAACATGTTTTTGAACGTTTCACATTGAATTACGTCAAAAAAATACTTAAAACGCGTTTTTGAGCAACCGCACTAAAGTATAGTTTAGCCCAATTATTTTCGGTTTATATTAAGCTGCACAAAATTTATTTCGATATATCACTTATTTTTAGTCCACCTCGAAATAGTTTTGGTGTTTTTAGTCAGTTTTGCAATCAAAGATTTGACAAGTGATAAAATTTCATACAGTACCAATGCAGGTTAATTTCATTCCAATTAATAAAGCTCAAAAAATAAAAAATGTTGACTTCAATACTGGTTTAACACTGATTAAAATGATTTCATCTGACCTTTATATTCCTCAATATGCTGATACAACTCTTGTTTTTTATTCCGACCAAAAACGCTTACATAACGAGAAACAATAAATTAATAAGCTATCAAGAAAAAAATGTTTAACTAAAATAAAACAAAATTACCTTCAAAAATGGCCAGATAACTACAACTCCCATCCTTCCTTTTCTTCTGATTAGACAAGAGCTCAACTTGCATCGATGGATCGACTGTAGCCTTTCTTTTCTTTGGACGACCAACTTTTCGCGCGATTTCGTATTCTTCCACTTGCTCTTCTTCAAATTCATCTAGCAAATTTCGAAATTCGTCTGCCTCATCTGTCCAGTCGCTGATTCCACCATCCGAGCTGGCTTCGTCGGAACTGCTATAATTGTTTGCATTCATGAGAATTGGCAGCTAAAATTTAACACACAAAAATGACCGAAAGCCGTAAATAAAAGCAAGCCAAATTCAAGACACAACAATATTTTTACACAACCTATAATTTCGGAACAGTTTTTGCTAATATAAGTTTTATCCAAAAAAATCTGGCCAAGACAAATTATTGTCAGTTTGAATTTTTGCCGGAATTAATTTTTGCCAGATTCAATTGATATCAGAAAAATTTAAGTCAGTCTCAGGGTGCGCCATTGTGAACTGGTCTGAAAATTCTTTTTTTTTCACAATTGTGCACAATTCCTCAGTCGTGCCAAATATTCGAACACCGTATTTTTTCTTATAAACGGGCAAAAACCCCCTAGTTCAAAATCGTGTTCTTGGCATTGAGTTTTTACCCACTTTTCGTAGACTGCTTTTAGACAAGTTACCACCCAATTTGTAGCCAGTTATATGAGCTACAAAACTAAGAGTTACATGTCTGAGAGCAGTCTTCAAAAAGTGGGTCAAAAACACAATGCCAAAACACGATTTTGAATTAAGGGGTTCCCATTTATTAGAAGAAATACGGTACAGTCAAACCTGGGTTATCCGACACCCAAAGGGACCGCCCTTATGGTGTCGGATAAACGAGGTGTCGGTTAAACGAGGTGTCGGATGACTGGGGTGTAGGTTTACCAGGCCAACCAAATCGGGCTCATGGTGTCGGATAAAAGAGGGTGTCGGTTAACTGGGGTGTCGGATAACCCAGGTTTGACTGTACAGTCAAAACTCGTTTATCCGACACCCTCTCAAGTTCGTTCCGCCTCGGGTCCGACACTTTTTTTAGCTCAATTTTCGAAGTCTTTTGTCAAACGTGATTCGCCAGTCTAGTCTGAAATATTGCAAGAATTCTGATTTTGCCGGTTGTTTTTCCAAAGTCTTTCAATTTTGCCATAAAGACCCGCGGATCTCGGTTATCCGGCACCCCTTTTCGAAAATGTGTCGGATAACCGAGATCCGCGGGTCTGTGGCAAAATTGAAAGACTTTTGAAAAATGATCTGCAAAATCAGAGTCCTTGCGATACAGTCAACCCTCGTTAATCCGCCACCCCTAGGGACCGGCCTCAGGGTGGCGGATTAAAAGGGTGGCAGATATCGAGGTGCGATTACCCTACCTTTACTTAACTTTAGCTTTTTTGGGACCGGCCCTAGGGTGGCGGATTATCGAGGGTGGCGGATTAACGGGGTGGCGGATTAACGAGGGTTGACTGTATTTCAGACTAGACTGGCGAATCACATTTGACAAAAGACTTCGAAAATTGAGCTAAAAATAGTGTCGGTTCTATACGGCAATCCGGTGCCAAAATATGCCTTGGTCCCTCCTGTCGTTTTTTTTCGAAAAAATGCCTTGGTCCCCCCTGTTGGGGAATAACAACAAGGCGACCAAGGCATATTTTGGCACCGGATTGTCGTATAGCCCCAAAGTGTCGGACCCGAGGCAGGAACGAGTTTTTGGGGGTGTCGGATAAACGAGTTTTGAGTGTATAGGCTAGTACACAGCAAACATACATGAGCATGTGAGTCCCTGAGAGAGTGTAAGTCTCTTTGAAGACGCTTGTTCAGCCCTTCGGCTGCTCTCAACTTCTCATACAGATCCTCATTCAAGTGTTTGGTGTCACTTAGTTGTTGTTGACTGAGGCGCACTGCATCGTCGCGCTCAGCTAACCTGGCCTGCAGAATTTCTCTCTCTCGCTCTAGATCTCCCAGTCTTTGTGTGAATATCAGGGATTTGTCCTCCGACTCAAGAGACTAAATTCAAAAAATTGGTCGAAAGAAAAAAAACTTTGACATACTGCACTAGAATTGTTGCGGTTGCTTTGTATATTTACGTCCAATTTTCTTTTGAGGTGTTCTATGGTCTCACTGAAAGTTTTTAGTGAAAACGTTGCATTTTTTTTCAAAAATAGAGTACACGGTCGGAAATTTGCCTGATTTTAAACTGTGATAACTTATTTCCTGGCAAATATTTTGTATTAACTTTCCTTTGAGCTCCAAATACGATTTTTGCTGGGTCCATCCTGTGGTTTGTGTCTTACCTCAACTGTCGATTCCTTTCCTCCAAATACTGCTTTTGGTCCAGGATTACTTTGAGGTCAGACTGAGCTTCTTCTTTAGCGTAGTCCTTGCACCATTGGGGTAGGTGACCCAACAAAGTGGGTAACTTTAAGTAGGGAGAAATGTCAAAGCTACAAACTTGCTCCTGAAAACAAATCCATCTTTAAATAATAGTAGTGGAAATAACCTGCAATTGGTCGAATTCCAGCAATAAATTGCAGTCAAAGACACCAAGGGCGAGGAATGCACCTCCTAGCAAGGAGCACTTATCACTTCTCAACAACGCCCATGGTTCATAGAAGTCACTGGAGATGGGGCATACTTAATAATTTGAAGAAAAAAACTAGTCTTTAATATCCAACCACACTAAGTCAGAATCCACAATTGCCTGGAAGTAGTCAGCCAGCTTCTTCTGAGTGATGGACAGTTTCCAAAAGGCTCGGAATTTGGAGATGCAAGTGCTGAAAAAGAGGATTGATCATGGTTAATACCAGAATGCACACCTTAGGTTGGTTAGTTCGCTAACACTATTCCATGAATCAGCCATGTCTTGCTGGTTGCGGCGCCTGCCTACCTCTCCTATTAAGGTCCAAATTTCAGTTTCAGGTTTGCGAAGGCTCAGAACCGCTGGAAAAAGTGATTTGCGGCTAAATTACACTATTTGGGTAGCCCAAAAATGCGTTTTTTCAAGGTCTATAGAAACGGCGAAAAAAAGTTTGGGAAGGACATTTTCCGAAAAAAATTCGTTTGCCTTGGTTTCCCGTGTGATTTCGGGTCATTTTTCGCATTGGTCCCCTATGGTTTTTGGTCATTCTTGACTTATTCACCTCTGTTGAACCTACAAAGATGGAGTTTGAACATCGTTTTGTTAACTGGGGCCCACCGCAAACAGAAATTCTATATATGTTTTTGTATATATGTTTTTCGTGCATCCAGAGTCACTTTCGAGTGAATTGCGTCTAAGGTATGTGGGTGTGCGCATCTCAACCCCAAGCCCCTTCGGGGGCGCAGGGGGCTTGATGGGTTAGAGATGCGCGCACTCACTTACCTTAGACATGATTCCGAGCAAGACTCTTGATCAAAAATGCATAAAGAGACTCTTTTTGCCCAGCCCCCGTGACCAAAACGGGATAAAATACCAAAAAATGATCAAAAGCACAGGGGACCAAGGCGAACGAATTTTTTTCGAAAATTGTACTTCCCACACTTTTTCGCCGTTTCTATCGTTTTCACGGCCTAAAAAATACTTAGACCTTGAAAAACGCATTTTTGGACTGCCCCAAATAGTGTCGACCGGTTAAAACTAACAATAAAGTTACTTGGATTTCGGAAACCATGCCACAATATTTTCTCTATCATTACCTAAAATAACTTGTGTGTTTTCGATAACTATCAAGTAAATTTGCCTATAAAACACCACTCACTAAAAGATCAGAAATTTCTCTTGTCTCTGCCTCCACGATCCTATTGCCCCTAATAGCATCATCCAAAAAAGAATTGAGTACAAGATGGGTTATTGACAGCAGGTTGGCTCTTTCATTTTCTAAAATTTATCATTATAAACCAAAAGATAAATTTTTGAAAAAGGGGAAAAGTACTGACATACGAGAAGAAAAGGCGCCAGGTGGCGCCTGAAGCATAATTTTTTAACAACAGTTAAACTGCTTCGGTTTGCATAATAATACAGTCAAACCTCGATTTAACGACACGATGTCGTTACATCGTATCGTTAAATCGAAGGTCCTTGTTAATTGTCGTTAAATCGAGTTTTTTTCATAAATATTCTAGTCACTCACCAACAAATTAAGAATTTATTCAAACACATAACCAAAGCAGAGAGGGCAGTCAACACTCAATATAACGGCACTCTTTTTGATTAGCTTTAGGGCATTGTTATTGTTATATGTTCTTACACTGGAATAGTCGCTATAGTGTCAGTGTCGATTAACCAATGACCTTATCAGTGTATATCGAGCTCTTTTTTTCAAAGGCCAGAGAATTATCAATTATATTGAACAATTTATTAAGGATTTTTGAAAACAGTTAAATTATCAAGCATGTTAGAAGATATAAACCAATGTCGAAAAAGTTGTCAAAATTTTTCGGCTTTATAGTTTTTAAACGTTCTTCATTCATCATATGATCACATTTGTCACATTTCTGTCAGTTTCTAGATGTTGGAGCAATACATGATGGTGACAAAATTTAAAATATACCGTATTTTCTCTAATTAACGCCCCCCCCCCTGATTCAAAATCGTGTTTTTGGCATTGTGTTTTTGACCCACTTTTTGATCACTTCTCTCAGGCAAGTTACCGCCCATTTTGTAGCCAGAAAGATGAGCTATTAAATGGTTGGTAACTTGCCTGAGAGAAGTGATCAAAAGTGGTCAAAACACAATGCCAAAAACACGATTTTGAATCAGGGGGGCGTTAATTAGAGAAAATACGGTAAGCTTTTTTTGAGTTGAGGCCAGTGTTTTCAAAAGTCACACTATCACACTTGGGTCACACTAATTTCACCGATCTTTTTATCTGAAAATTTGTTTTCTTATCTCAGATGTTTTACACCATCTTGTAGCTGAGATTTTTCTCTATCCATTAAGTGGTCAAACGTTTCAGTTAAAAATAAAAGTGTGACTTTAAAGTCGCACTTTTTATGAAAAGGTGTGACTTTAAGGTCACACATGGTGTGATTTTGCCAAAAATTATTTTTAACTGAAGCGTTTGACCACTCAATGGATAGAGAAAAATCTCAGCTACAAGATGGTGTGAAAACATCTGAGATAAGAAAACAAATTTTCAGATAAAAAGATCGGTGAAATTAGTGTGACCCAAGTGTGATAGTGTGACTTTTGAAAACACTGGTTGAGACGAGGAAAATTAGTTGTGAGTTGTTAAATCGAGAGTCTTTTTCCTAGCAAGGACCGGAAAAATGTGTCGTTAAATTGAGTTTGTCGTTAAATCGAGGGTCGTTGTATAGAGGGTCAGTTTCTATCATATTTGACTAAGACCAACCAAATCGTTTTGAAAGTGCCGTTTAATCGAGAGTCGACTGTAAAATAAGAATATGTAGCACTAAAGGCACTAATTTAAATTCAAATATTTTTCTATGCTGGTTTCTGCAAAATTTGAACTACTGATTTCGTCCCCACGGGATAACTTTCTGGCGAACTTCTTATTTGGCATGTTTATGCTTAAAAGAAAGCTAAGATGCTGGAGGTGGACCCCCTTTTTTATAGAATTTAAAAAAATTAAAAATGAGGTAATGGCCTATTTTTAGAAAAAGAGCGTAACAGACGGTAGTCCAAATACTATACGTAGATAGTTTAGAGAGCCCTGGGGTGACGGTCTGGAACAAGTTTTGGACGGAAATTGTTCTCAAAGTCGAAAGCAATCTTTTACTAAACTCTTGCTTCCAGTAAACAGAGGGCGAAGGCGTATTTCAGACACCATGTCTGTAATAGAAGCGAACTCTTAAGTCCCGTCTCGTATACAATTTGAAGAGTATGAATAATGGTGCTTCTACGTGGCCAATTTGATAGACTGCACGAAAAATCGGAAATATAAAAAGACCCTCAAGAAAGTATTGCTCCACCCAATTTGAAAAAAAATTATACGCCAGTTTACCTCTATGAATGCGCTGAGAACGCTTGGAAACACATTTGTGGTCATCCAGTCCACCACCAACCAAGTTAGGCACAAAGCTAAGCACATTCATGATGCAAAGCTCAACACAAGTAAATATTTCAAGTAAAAGAAGTAAAATATGATAAAAAAGAGGCAACCACAGGAAGACCGAAAAGGGATCCAGTAATTAAGATGAGCTTTCTAACGCCTTTATTTCTACCAACAACTAATCAAACAACATAAATGACTAGACCCTACGATATTTGGGAACACTAAATGATTCAAAGGCTTCTTCTTTCAGCCGCGACAAACGGGACTGTTTCACACCCCTTTGCTTCTCTTCACTCTTCATCTGCTGTTTATTGTCGATTTCCTCCTGGTAGGCAGCTTCAGCTTTGGACAGTAAGTCTCTGGCACAGGCTGGCAGATCAACGATTTCCAGATGAACAAGACTTTGTATTTCCTCTCTATCACTGTGTTGAGCGCAGATGCTAGACCGCAAATCAGAGTACATTGAATGAATACTTGCAGCATGCTGTAATAATTTTTATGTTATATCCATGTTATAATCTGTATTAAACGGGCACTCTCCTATTTTTGGCTAGGATTCCGGAGTTGAGGCTATTTTTTACTGGCAATTTCCCGTTTTTTTTAGAAATTTGAAAATAAATGGCATGTCCGTTTAACAGATAATAATATGTGGTATATGTGTGTTTGCATACTTATAAGATATTACCCTTACGAATTATACGATCAGGACTCAACAGTAAGTAAGCAGAGAAAAAAACTCACCGCAAGTGTTTCATCTCTGCAGAGTGCTTTCAGGCGCACGAAATCAGATGACCCGTCCTCGACCTCATCAATCCCTTCGGCATTCGTTTCTTCAGACGGATAAAAATCATAGCGACGGAAGTGCAAGACATTATACTGAAAAAATATATACTGAATACAGAGTGCTGCGAAAGCAAAACTAACCTCGATTTCAAAAGGTGTGACAGCAAATGCATTTTCTTGGAACAGACGAAACAGGCAGAAGACTGCATCGAAAAATTGATTAGGAAGAAGAGTTTGGGCCACGAATTCGTAGAGCTGTTCAAGCTGCGGGACAGAAAGCCGAATAGGCGAAATTTGACCATCTGGCTGAAGAAAGTAGAGGCAATAGAGTATGTAGACGCCGAAAATTCGCTCCTGAAATGATCACCTAATCTTAAAGCGAGACGTGGCTGGAAAACTAACATTTATCAAACGTTCATCCTTGTTACCTGGCTTGGGTATGTAGTCCTTTTTCAAGTAATAGCTAGGCAAGCTTGTCCCAGTCGGCGGCTCTACAAGCATGTAGCGAGCACAGTACTGTAAAAGCACCTCCGAAAACTAAATTCCAATTTTAAAAAATTACTCGAAAAATACATACATTTAAACCTCTGTAAATTCTGACGCAGATAGACGACCCAGGAAAATCAGTCCGAATTCTTTTCGACGAAAAAGCCTCACAAATTCACTGAATTCAACGACAGAAAGGTTGATGAACGCTCTTGCTAGTGAGTCAACATCTTCTTTCAAGGCTGAGAAGAGCCTGTCCTCCAAGATAGTCACTTGAATATCGTTGGAATCGTTTGATTTCTTTGCTCTTTTTTCCATAGAGAATGGTTACTAGAAATAAGGTGAATAAAGAAAAGGTTGAAACCGTCATTGTCGCATAAACATAGAAACCATCATTGTCGCATAAACATAGAAAGTATTGACGCTACTGGAATATAACCCGGGTTTGGGTTAGAAACTCCTGGGGTTTCGGGATCTACTGAGAACGTTTATCGTAAACAGGTAAAATCTTGGTAGTAGGTAGTACCTAACCAGATGAAACCTACCCCAGATTTCGGAGTTGGGGTAGGTCTTAACAAACAAAACTTCCCACATGATCTTGTTTTGGAAAAATGGGGTATTTTCCAATTTGAAAAAATTTTTTTAGATATCCACCTGACACCACCTCTACCTGCTCCCGCGATTTGAATAGGTGAAATATTAAATTTTCCTGATAAACAATATTTCATACACAATTTTGGGTATAATTGTCGTAATCGGGTGGCATCGGACTCAGATCCCGAAGACTCAGAACACGGATAGCTCGGCTTTTTAAAAACTGATCTCAAAAGAAATTCATATATAGGACAACTGAACGCAATTATACTGATCTTTTTGAATACTCGCCCAATGCGGAATTTATTTTTAGGACAACACATCCCATCTAAAATTCATCTTTTTGACAATTGGGCGGAAAAATTTCGAATTATAAGACAATTGACTTCAAATAAGGTTGGATATTCTGGCAACTTGACCCTTTTGCGTTTCAACTTGGAACTTTTAGGCTTTCTGTATTTTCAAGTTATTTATGTTCATTTCGTGATGCATTCAAGTTTTACATAGCCTTTTCAAGAATTTTGACTGTGCACCTTCACACAAAATTCAAAAATTTTGCAAATATTAAATTTAAACGACACTGTCGTACGTAAAATCGTGTAGCAAACCCTGTTTGATGAGACCAATTGCACGATTTTACCGACCCGGACAATCTCAAGACGGTATTCGCGTAGGTGGATATCCAGTGAAATGTCCTGAAAAGTAAAAAGTTATCCGAAATCAAAAACAAACCATTTTTTCCATCTTAAAATTGTATAGGGAATCGTATTTGTTAGGACCGAAATTGCAATTTTCCCTGCCGAAATCTCAAAACCCGGGGTGGGTACCTTTCGGATAGGTGGACACCACCTGGATTGTTTAAAAAATCAAAAGTTAGTCTAAATAAAAAAAGAAACCAATTTAGGGCAGATACCTCCTGTTCAGGTGGATATCAAAAAAAATTTTAGTTTTAGGGCATCCAGGTAGATATCCACCTGACTATGTGGTCCCTAACCTGAATTTTGGGTGGGTAAATTTGGAATTTTGACTTCCGACCACGATAAACCACATGGAAGTCTAACCTACCAATTACGCGTTAAAAAAATTACAAAAACTAAATTTGGTTATCTCCATTCTATTCAACCCAAACTTTATTCTGCATAACAGCACACAAAACAACACGCGTTAAATCATAATACAGTAAATTTAACTTATCAAAACAACATTGAAAATTCAGCCTCTTCTGTTTTGCATCAGTCCACCTGTCAGTGATGGTGGCGGAATCCTTCTTGTACCCATAGCACTTCTTCTCACTGCATGGCTTTGATTTATTCCTAGAGCCAAGATATTCGGCTATTGAACCCCAATAAGCACTGAAATTTATCACAATCATTCATAACACAAATAAGAAACCTACATATCATTTTGTTGTGCACGATGGCGTATGGCAAGATACCACCTGTCATAATAAGCGACTTGCACTATAGCGGAAAGACTCATCGAAATTTGGTTGACATTGTACTGACCCACCGCCTGCTGCAACAAAGATACTTGTTCCGGTGTCGCCTTTCTTCTTGTGTCAGTTACCGAATAGAGCTTCATGTAGCGCTTCTTCGCATGAACAACTGGAAAAATTTTGGTTAGACTACTAAAAATTTTGACAATACGGACATATTTCGACTACTTGATTATTTAACACTCCTCCAATCCAGGTCTAAAGATTGTAGGCTGACCAACAAAAATGTTTCACTATTAAATAATACCTTGAGCATGTACGCGAAAAATTCGTCTAACCGTGGCACTTCTAGGAACTGACTTGTGTGTGGCAATTGCAAATTTGTGAGATCTCTGAAGGCGCTGGATGTATTCTGCATTCCTATCAATGGAAGACTGGCAATTGTTTCCGTGTTGTAGAGTTGCTGTTGGATTTTTACAGTGATCCTTGTCCACACATGCTTGGCACATCATGTTTTCGTGCACCTGTAGGTCACGTCTGTGTGGAGAATTTGGCCGGCATCGTTGAAGAAATCAATTTGGCTTGTCTTCGATGAGCTAGGCTTTCCTCCTCTTCGTCACTTCTTCAGGATCCATCGCGAATGATCTGAACAAATCATATTTTGGGATATCAACATGACACTCATCACCGACAAACACAGACAAACTTTCATCTAACAAACCAAAAATCAGGTACGAGATAGGTGAGTTTAACCTACACAGACTGAAATTCAGCTCGGGAGTACGAAAAAACCAATTTCAAACAATCAAATTATTTCCCGCCCAATCGTCAAAAATATGAGTTTTATTTGAGATGAGTTGTCCTAAAAACGGATTGTGTTAAGACCAGTTTTTCGTGATTTGAATCGTTTTGGAACAATTTTGTATGAGCTCAGTTGTATTTGTGCCAGTTGTCCGAATCTGAGTTGTCTTATATTTGAATTCCTTCTGAGATCAGTTGTCCGAAAGCCGAATTGTTTATTCGCTTCCCCTCCCAATTAGAGCTGTAGATTTGGCTTTACCCAATACCAATACTTTTTGGCCGTCTCCTAACCCCCTAATCAGTACCAATATTTCAGAGTTGTGGACCACAATACATTGGGCCAATACCAATATTTTCAGCTTGATTCTTTTATTCAATACAACACCACCAAAACAATCAATTTAATACATAAATTTCAACATAGATAAATTTTTATTCAAAAATAGCAACTGTTCAGGAGTTCCCAAATGGTAAAATGAGTGCAAGATCAGTGCGAGAAAAGGGTTTTTGAAGCCAAAACATAAGAGAAAAAAGTGTAGGTGAAACCTTGAAATTTTCATTAAAAAATTTCAATATTTAGCGCCCAATATCTTGGCTGAACCCAATACCAGTATATTTGAAGCACACCAACCAATATCCCAATACCAATATTAACGCCTTAATTTGACCCAATACCTAATATACCAATACCAATATATTGTTTGTCGTCAAATCTACTCCCAATACGGTCCTTATTCCCTTTAAAAATTCAAAGGGCGCCAATTTAAATTTTGAACTTTTGACGAAAAAAACCATGGTACACCTCCCCTCCTGTAGTTCGAATATTTTTTTGCTCAGAATCCAAAAAAACGCGGCTTTCTCATGAAATCGGGGTCGAGAAACACAAATATCAGGTTATCTTCTCCATCTGAGCACTTTGCGTGGGGGGATTCTATACTGCAAACCACGTCAGAAATAAGGGTTTAAATGCGGTATGTTCAGTGTGACTTTTAAAGATACAGTACAGATACAAAGAACAATAAAAGCAGTCGATAAATTATATACTGGTATGAAGACTGAGCTGAAAAGTAAGTTCTCGAAGACCTGATTGTTCGAACCTCCATTTTCTCCAAAACCGGCACATTTTCCAAACTTGCACATTTCGAAACTAATAAAATCGAAACCCAGTACAACCATTTTAAAGGGATGTTGGGCTGTATTGGGAGGGGAAGGGAATAGTATGGGCCGTGTTTCAACGTGGGCCGTGGAAAAAAGAGACTCTAAATGCATTTTATGATCAAGAATACTTCTCGGAATTATGTCTAAGGTAAGTGAGTGCGCGCATCTCTAACCCATGGCTTGGTGCCTTGGGGTTGAGATGCGCACACCCACATACCTTAGACACAAATCACTCGAAAGTGACTCTGGATGCATGAAAAAACACGCATACCAGAGTTTCTACATGCGGGAGGCCCCAGTATTTAAAACTATTTAAAACGGGGGGAGATTTATATTCCAGTAGTGCCAAGTATCTTTGGCAAGGAGTTCTTAGTTCTAACTCAAAAAACGGACAAAACATAATGCCAATGGATCGCTTTTGAAATAAAATAATACAAATTTTCGACTTTACTAGTAGATATGATCTTATAAAATATTGTTGGGTAGGATTTATCAAAACTTTTTGATTATTTTGCCCAACATAGTCCGGTTATCGATCTCGAGATGTTTTTGTCCTCAACCAATATCTAAAAAGTGGAATTGGTGGAGCTTTTTATTGTTAAAAAACTATGCTTGGCAGTTCGTATTTTTCGGGATTTGGGATTAGGACTTTTTAAATTTTCAGCTTCAGACATAATTTCGAAGGATCGCTAAGTGACACAATTGACACAAAGCTTAAGTCAACTTTTTTGCAAACTTTGGAAATCTGTATGGTTGCTGGTCTATGTTACATTTCTAGGTCGTTAGGTATTCTTCCTATTAACCCTTTCTACGTTTACTGTCGAATCTCGACATAATATCACCCGCTTAGTACATCCGTGGCCCGGAGCCCATAGAAGATATGAGCAGCTAATATTTTTGAACAAGAATCTTTGGCCACATTTCGGTATACACCCCTCAGTCAATGACTATCGAATCTTTTTTTATACAATGCTGGCAAAGAATGAGTAGCGTAGCACGATATCTGGAATGGTTTTATAAGTATCCAGGGTGGCCATTTCATTTTTTGGAAAAGAGAATTGAAAAAAGGGCATCATGAATATTTCTACTACGCAACACTTAAACTAGTTCAACATGCAAAAATTGCACAAAACGACACTTTCAGAATTTTAAACACAACAAGTAAAGCATTCCGTTCATGTAGAATTTTTACTCGATTTTGAAATTATCTGCCCTTTTTTTGTCAAATAAAAAGGGCGAAAATTTCAAAAAAAGGGCATTTGCCCTTCAAAAAGGGCATTATGGCCACCCTCAGTATATCAATTGAAAGGGTTAAAAAAGAATAAAATTGTTGTATAAATCGTCTATTGTCTCACGACGATTTATTATTATAACAATATATAAGGACCTGAACGTATGGGTACAGGTCAGTCTTTGTGTGGAATAAAGCATTAAGCTAGTCGTGTGCTCTCGCTCTCTCTCCTTCCTCAAACTCTAGGATACAACAAAAATTCAACCTTTTCTCAACTTGCACCATAAATACATCACCAGTTAAGCGAGATATCCCTCCGAAAACCCACGAATATTCCACATGGTGGCCCCTGTTGTATTTTCTTTTCCCAAATTTTGACTCATCAATTTCAACCTAAAAATGGCATGAAGAGAAGAATGGAGCAATTCAAAAAAATGTACTACATCACCACCCCCACCGATAGATTCACCTAAGGTTATCATCCCGTAGTACACTGCACGTCGACAAAAACGAGACCATTCTACAGCAGCTTCAGATCCCATAGAAATGACATCGCAAATCTTGATCAATTCCGTATTTGCTAACCTAATGAAAAAAAAAATTTGAAACGGTAAAAAAATAGACTAAAAAAATGATACCACATGTAAATGATTTTTAGAGTTACAATGACAGGAACTCTGTTACCACGAAGAAAGGAAGACGTGAAGAAGCCACATTCACCGTTGCGTGTAAGTTCACCATATTTGCTTTCCACAACGGAAACGGACATTGCTAAACAGTAATCATAAAAACAAAAAAAATTCAAAGCTAAACAGTAATCATAAAAACAAAAAAAATTCAAAGCTAAACAGTAATCATAAAAACAAAAAAAATCAAAGTATCGATAACATACTTGTTCTTTCTCTTTTCGATTCTCATATTCGGTTTGAGGCATTTAGGGGGCATTTACGTTCGAGCTGCACAATCTGATGTCGATCCGAGAATGCAAGTAAGTCATCTTCATTTTGACCAAGTCGATCCAGCCGAGCAAGGGTCCACCGATTCGATGCAAAACGTCCATCACTTCTCACGGCCATCCTAAAAAAAGATATTGGCTGTAAGGGGCTTCGAAGGCTTACCACTAATAAAGGGGTCTGCGACGTTTCGCTCTCCGCACGTTTCGCTCTCGGCCATTTCGCTCTCGAGCAATTTCGCTCTCAGTTAAATATCGAAATTTTACTATGACTATCTCATTTTCTTCATTATTGTTCGATTGCTTATTGTTATTGCTTTTTTCGAATTTATGTTATGATATGTCAAATAGCAATTATAAACAATTTCATCATTTTATTTCAATAACTCATAACAACAATAAATATTTAACAAAACATCAAAAATTGATTATTTTCCCATCATAAAGTTCATTGCAATGCCCTGGAGGAATTCAACGTGCAATCTGTTAGCGCTGTCTTCAACAATTGCCAATATTCGATTGTCAGCCTGCATGTAATTCATTCGTTTCGGTTTCGGAGCATCGCCACGGAGCCACTTCGAGTAGAGCTGATCCCTGCCCTTCTGGACTTTCTTCGAACAGCCAATGAAATGCCATATTGATTGAGCACTGAAGCTTTGTTCGCCTTGGATCCTGTTGTTGGCCGCTTCTGCAAAATTATTTGTTCGGTGAGCTCCGTCCAGAGTTCTTTGATACCACCAGCTGATGTCAAACTTCGGATACCTGAAAACTAGTCGATTACCTTGCACGACTTGTGGCAATGACACAAACTAATGACACAATAACTTTATTTTACTTACAAACATAATTCTTCATGAACCAAGAATCACCGGCTCAAGTTCACGCACTTCGTGTAGCTCGAAAAATTCCCACAATTGATTTTCCGCTTGCCGCATCACATTTGGATTCACAAAACCTTGTGCTGGTATCATTCCTAAAAATATGGAAGTGAAAACAAAAAAGTCAAATAAACTTACTGAATAGCACGGCAAAGTCAGGATCAGTTTCATATCGCCCTTTCAATCCATGCTTGACCAACTTTTTTTTCATGTTCTGCACAAGGTGAAAAAAAACAACCAAAAATCTTTGATGCAGGATACACGATGTTAATAGCGTTGGTTGCTGCTAGTTCGAAGTCCACCAAGAAACTTGAAGATTCAAATGCTGGCCATAGTTCCTTTATCATGCAAAAGAGCTTTTCATAAGTTTCCTGACGTTTATTGCGCAGAAGAGCATACAGCAAGGGAAAGACGTAGTCCCCACGCTGAGCCCGAAAAAGGTAAACCTAAAAAATCGAATTAAATTTGTAAAACATTCATAATTCTACCTGTTGGAATGGTGCTGGAGTAATCGAAAAAGTTCCGTCGGCAAAACAATCTTCATTCGATGAGCCCAGTTTCTGTGATCTTCTCGTCCAAAAAGCAAAATCTTATAAACAAATAATCATAGTAAGCGGCCAAAAGATAATAATGACTAACCTGTTCTCGTCTTCCGAGTCACCCAACAAGAAAATTCCTCCATCAAAGTTTCTGTACGCCTCCGGAATAACAAAGCTTACATTTCCTGGAATTGCTAGTCCATCCGCCTGCCTGCCTGATACGGGTTCGCTGCACGATCTTTCTTGAAGCACTTTTGGTGATCTTTGCCTGAACTGCTTGCGATTGTGGCAAAACATCGTTGAAGATCTGAGCAGGATTCTAAAAGAAGGTATCATGTTTATCATTGATAATACAAGTAATAAAGACATATTTCCATCTTTGTTGCGGCTCTTCGTTTGAGAGTATCTTTAAACTGCGCCACAGGTATTGCTGTTGCATCGACATCATGACTGTGCTTTCCGAGTTCCTTCACAATCTTTCCTGTTGCAACATTTGTGTGTAAGCGCATCTTACATCAATCGCTTTCCTTCTTCATGCAGCTCCAAAAAGTTTTTGATCCGTCGTGTGTTTCCAAACGATGAATCCGTAATGTAATTTATTTCACTTCCGAATTTGCGTTTCACATCATTATACAAAAAATTACGCGATCTTTGAAAAGTTTTGACCAAGAAGTTCTGGATGTCTCTGAAGCTGCACGAACGTCTGGCTCATTCTCCTTCGTGTAAATTAAAAATTTTTTGGTTTTTAAGCAAGTTCCCTGAAGAAATGATTGGACAGTTGAGCAATCTGGCGCATTTCGATCTCCAGGAAGATAAGGATGACGAGGCTAATTTGCAAAGCAAGATAGACACTATTCTGACTTCCAAAGCTTGAAGAGTGCTGTGACCAGTCAAGGGTGCCCTCGCGAGTGCAAATCAAAAATTCTTCTTCTATGATAGTACATGTACAGAAAATAAACTATTTATGCATCCTTTGCTTATTTCCTTACTCTTTTGTTCTGCTCTAGTATAAGTGAGCCTACATTTTTCAGGCAGACTCTACCTGTTACAATCTATTCTAAATACTTTTGAGTAGTCTGGCTCCGGTTCCATAAATTATAATTTGAAGTCCCGGTCCTGTTAGAAAAGTTGACATTTAATCATTTGTTTTGAAAAGGGATTTTTGGCTCTTGCGCTGATCTCAAAATTTTCGACAAATATTCCAAATGGGGTCCTAGGCTAATTTACATAATGAAAGAAGCATTTGGAATTATAGTCGAACCTCGGTATAAAGGTCTACCAAAAGTTAGTTCCGATATAGGGTCAGACATTCACTTTATTTTAAAAGCTTTTCGTCAATTTTCTTTGGTCAGTCTTATAAAAATTGCAAGGATTACGGTTTTGCCGATCGTTTATAACTAACTAAATTGTGTTACAATGAACATGGTTTTTAGAAATGAGTGTACTTCGTCCTACCGGCAGCGCTAGGATATGCTTGAAGTTAACCAATCCGTGCCATAGTTTTGTATATTCTCAGCAGCGCAAGTACAACTATGTGAATCAAGTCAGCTCACAAATGGGTCATTACTTTCTTCAGTACGCCTCTGATTGCTACATTACTCAGAGTATTCAAGCTACAATGGAAAGTTCGTTCGATATCATTTCTGCTTTTCAATTTTTTAACGTCACTTTATTCAGCGTTTCAATGGGTGGGTCTGGCACCAACGGCATCTTTCGTCGCTACAGGGTTGGTCATCAGACTAGCAACTGCTCCTTTGAATATCATGGCGGACTCTTTGTCAGCAAAACGTTTTCACGGCGTCAACTTTTTGACTCGAAATGTTTCTACAGGTAGGTGATAAGTTGTTGGTTTATTCCATAGATTCACTGCCCTACTTTTCCTAAGACTTAAGATTTCCCTAAGCTTTTGTGGTCTTCTTTTTGGTATAATCTGAGGCACTCAATTTACTATTTTTTAAATTGTGCTTTGGTCCAATTATCTTATCATAACTAAAAATAGTAAAAGTTTTGCTTTGCCCCGGAATTTAGACTTTTGATCAGTTGAATTGAATGATTTTCAATTTTTTTGATACTTTGGTAGATGCGTCCCTTGCAAAATGAATTCATTAATACAATATTAGATTAGATTAAAAGATATAAAGCTGGTCTTTTATGTGTGGTGTCGAATATTTTATAGCACCCAGTAAATTTATATAAAAAAATATTTTTCAGAAAGTTGGCGATCACTACAAGGTGCCATTGATATACAATAAGTCAACTAGCCAATTGACACTGAACACTGCAGACCGGAACATCATAAAGGAAGCCGAGAAACTAGTTTGTACTTTACTTGAACACCAGTACTTAAACTCGAGAACTGTGCTTAGGTGAGAGAAAATGAGATGACTTACTGCTCCAAACAAAGCCTCCAGATGTCACGTATTATGTGCTTGAAAAGTGCAGCTATTCCTATTTGGGCACTCTCTTCTTTCGCCATACGCAATGTAGTGGATGGTGAGGCTTTTTTCCTTCGGTTTCGCTGTTCAATTTACTAGTTTTTTTTTCATTCAGATGCTTCGCCTACCAGTTATGATGGCTTTCTATGGCTGAATTCTCTGCTTGAACCAGACCCCTACTGTATCTATGAGTCTTAAGAATATTTAATCAGTTTAAAAGCGTTTTGTCTGTTTGTAGATGTGTTTCCTCTCTGTGTAACAGCATTTGGATTCTTGAACCTATACGTAAGAGTTTTTCTAAACTTCCGAACTTTTGATCACTCATATTGATTGTTGAAAAAATTGGGGAAAAATGTGCCTTAGTCCCGCTGCTGTTTCTGGGAGAGTATGCAAAAATACCGTATTTGGATAATGAGCGAAAAAGTCTGCACATCACGATTTTATTAAAAATTATGCGATCAGTTGATGTGGCTTAGCTAACTATCATTATTATTTTAAAATGAGGTGACTTTTAGAGTTGTTTGATTTTTTCTAGAATTCAAGGTTCTTTCGTCCGAAAAATCAAAACACGAAGGTTGTTGTTGCTTACAATATCTTATTTGGATTAACAATGGTGGTGGTTGGTAATGTGTTGTCATTGCTTCCAGCCGTGAGTCCTCTTCACATTTTTGAATCAATATTTTCGTTATCTGAATAAATCTTCGTTTCAGTATTTCCCGATATTTTGGTCAAGTGTTGCAGCTACTGGCACAATTCAGTCTGTGATGTTGAGGTCCTCTAGGGTGAAGCAAGTTCTGAAGATCGGCAAGTTACCGACAGATTCGCCAACTCCATTCAGAGATCTTATATTTGTTAGAAAGGATTAGTGTGATGATTGTGTTAATGTTTGAGTTGTAAAATTGGTGTTGTAATAAATTTTGTGTAAATTTTGACCTATGATGTTGTCAATTTTCGGAATGAGGAGGGTAGTAGAGTTGGGTGCAGTGTCAGTTTTATTAGTTACAGGGGTGAGTTTCATTATTTAGTAAGATCTAAGTACTAAGTCTGGTTGTTCAGCTCCAAATGTTCTTCTATGCCTGTTAATGCTGTTAAAGTCTCCGGCTTTAAGCCGTAGTAGTAACAAAAACTTTTTAAAAATTAGATCCGTGACATAGTCGGGTGAATTTGAGATTTAAGCTGATGTTACAGAATTTTTGGATATGACTAGCATTTATTGCTTCATCGCCATAGTACATAAAGTACTTTGTGGTCTCGCGTAATAATTGGTATTCTGCCGACTTTATAGGTTTACTCTCACCTTTTTCATTTTGGTCTAAAATCTTTTTGCCGTAGATCGCAAACATGGTTTAAAAGGAAACTTTCTCCAACTCTTTTATTGTAACTATTTCACTATTCCTTTCACACTGTTTACATCGAAATCAATGGGCAAATAATATAGATGAGGAAAATACATACGTCTATCTATCCCCTGACCCATTCCATCCTCTCCTCCTTGACTCATCATCTCCAAAACCAGCAGCAGCCTACAACTTTGTCTCTTCTGCGATTTGAAAAGCAGGCTCTCTGAGGTTTCCTCCCCATTCCTACCCTTTTGTATCACATTCACCCAAATGGTGGACAGG
>JAMRYI010001044.1:0-49241 GCA_029231635.1 Ditylenchus weischeri | reverse complement strand
GTGATAGTGTGACTTTTGAAAACACTGGTTTAGTAGTACTTACACACTGTCTTTTCCATGTTAAGCAAAATTAATGCCTACCTGTTTAATAAGTTCGAATAAATCGGAAACATACTCTTCAGTAATTTTGATGTTCTTGCTTAGCATGACTGATTTAGAGTAAGAACAAGGATAATGCAAATATTCAGCTACTGCGCTTGCTTCACATAAAATTCCGTCTAAATATAGCCCTTTGCAGCCAATAGTCAAGGGATTCAACAAAGAAGTAAGTTGATAAGTGGATGTAGCTGTCTCACCCACACTTTCCAGAAAAAGAGCCTCTAATTGATTGGGTTTGTTGGCCAGAGATTTGAGCAACAGATCCACATATTCTGCAGATATGCTCGTTGGGATCTCGACCGATAATCTCATTCCATTCCAAAGATGTTTAAGTGGCTCTAAGTCTTCTAGAAGGTTATCAGCTGAGCAAATGCGAATGTAAGTTTTCTTGAATCTTAAGTATTTGTAAGCAACACTAGCACTAAAAGGCTGCAATTCAAATGATGCGTAAGGTCTGGATAAAAAATTCTTCGAAGTGCCAATCCATTTCAGGTGTAACAATTGACGACAAATGATAGTAGAAGAGAGAAAATGTGAATAAATCAAATGACTGGTGTGTTGACTAATCAAACTGAGTTTCATCAATTCTGTTTTGTTTAAAAAGCACAGTATTTCATAAAGCATGTTTGCACTCAAATTGCCTTTATCTGCAAATTAAGACAAATTTGTGAAATGAAAATCAAACAAATTAATAAGATAATCAGGTACTAAATAGTGCTGAAATAGTAGCATCCCTACAACTACTATAGCGCTGCTTCGTATTGTTCTAAATACTCAATTTTTTTGGTCACTCACGGCCATTTTTAATTTTTGAAGTTAGTGTCCTCCGATAGGAAACCGGGCCTTCGCTCGGCGAATATGCAATAAAAATTCGGGGTCGGTCGGGGTTCGGGGGTTGGTTGAAAAAAATTTTTTATTGAAAAAAGCTTCTTACTAGAAAAATTTTTTCTTGCTGGGAAAAAAGTTCGTGTGACCTTATGATGTTTTGTGCGCCTGCTCATTGCGCGTCGAATAAAAACAAGTTTGGTCGAAAATGAGGACCGGAACATGGAGATCTCCCGTTTCCAGTAAGGTAATCAAAATCGAAAAATCCGAGAATTTGAACCAGGTTTAATTCAAATGTTTGTTGTCTCGCGAGGAATTCAAAATTTTACTGGGAGTTGTAGATTTAAGAGTGTTTCTAAAGTAAATCGACCATGCTAAGCACGAATCCGGTGTCAGAACTTATGGTTTCTTTATCGGAAGAAATTTTCCGTAAAAAATTGTCGAAAAATGGGTTTTCGACAAAACCAGAGGGGGACCAAGGCATGTTTTTAGTATCACAGATTCAAATCCTCTTGGTAGCTGATACTGATATTTTATGCAAATCGACCATTCCAAGCACAAATACTTTCTCACAACTTCCAAATTGTGCTCCAAAAATTATCATTTTAAAAAAAATTCGAAAAATTTAAAGTAGAGCTGGAAACGGGACGGGATCCCGACGGGATCCCGATCCCGCCCGATCGACTTTTGGGCGAAAATCCCGTCCCGAAATCCCGCCCGATCATTTTCCAAAATCCCGATCCCGAAATTTGACGAATCCCGACGGAAATTTATCAAATATAAAAACATACATTTGACGCATTTTTTTTGCAAAATTGATTCTTTTGCTCTCTCTCCGATATAATTTTTGCTTGATTGT
Source organism: Ditylenchus weischeri (assembly GCA_029231635.1). Lineage (NCBI taxonomy): Eukaryota > Metazoa > Nematoda > Chromadorea > Rhabditida > Anguinidae > Ditylenchus > Ditylenchus weischeri. The sequence continues at coordinate 47,458 of JAMRYI010001044.1, read as the reverse complement.
TATAGCTATGAGCGTTATCTGGAGTATCGGACTTTTCGAGAAACTGTCGTCGTTTGAAGCCAAATGTGGAATGTGCAAAAAATCAATCAAAATGTCTGATGGCAGCACAAAAGGGCTTTTCGTTCACGCAAAATCACACGATGAATTTGCTGCGAAACTCAAAGATCTGCAAGAAAAGCAAGAGGCTCAAAAGAACTCTATGATTCGATTTGTAAAGATTTTGCCGGAAGGTGTTATTACTTGTTCAAAGCTGCGTTATCTTTTTGAAACATTCTTTTGATTTGTAGGAGAACTCTCTTCGTTGGACAAAAAAGTGGTTCATCACATAACCCCGCTAACCTTCCCTTCGCCAGTGTTGACCAGCCGACATTTAAGCCTCTTTTGAGTTTGTCTGATCGTGAGAGTTTACTAGGTATGTCCATTATGTGAAGCGTAGCCAGATATAAAATGTTTACTGAAGGTGTATTTGTAGTCATAGAGTAACGTTTAAGTGTAATTTCTTGTAAAAACCAAAAAATGGAAAAATCCCGAAATTTGAACGGGATCCCGAAATTTTTTAGCGAAAATCCCGATCCCGAAATTTTTTTGGCTGAAAATCCCGTCCCGAAATCTCGCCCGAACGCTAGATTCCAGCTCTAATTTAAAGCATTTTTTCAAAACACCTTTTTCGCGCAAAAAGAGTTTTTAGCGCAAATATCGCCAAAAATAACGCAGGTTTCTTTATCGCTTGTAGTTTACAGGTGGCAAGAATGAACTTATAGGATTTACTCGAACCACTAATTGACCAAAAAGACCAGAGTGTGCCCGTATTATGTGGGAGTTGGGGTTGATGCTCCATTAAAAAAGAAATTTATCTACAAATGTATTATGCTGATCACGAATTCGGTACCAGAAAATAAAATTTGCGCATGCAATAATTTTTTAACATTAAAATTCCAAAATTTTTTTAAAAATTTTCAAAATTTCAAAAAAATTAACAAAAAAATTTTCAAAAACAGTTTTTCGCGCATATAAAGCCAAAAAAGAAGACTACAGGTAGTCTAAAGATTTGTTACAGGTATTTTAGTAGCAGTCGACTTTTTGTGTATGGGTGGACCACAAGCAGCCAGGTATTAGAAGTGATCGGCGATAGGAAAGCGTGTAAATGCTTGATGAAAAACTGCCACAATTAGGGTTTCATCTGTAAAAAAATGTTGAGCAAAGGTTTTTTTAAAATTGCTTTTGCACTTCGATTAAAAACTAGATGGGTGAGAAACGTGGACCGGAACCTATGCATATGCCCTTCTACTCAGAATCGAAAATCATCAAATTCAAACCAGCTCGAATTGAAATGTTTGTTGTCTCGAGAGGAATTCAAAATTTGACTGTGAGTCTTACCTGTAAAAGTATTTTATTAGGTAAATCTCAAGACCATAATATTGCCTCCTCCGAACTTGAAGGTAGAGATGGAGGCGGGACGGGACGGGACATTCCCGTCCCGACCGGTGGAGTTTCATGCGATTGTCCCGTCCCGGTATGCCGACCGAAAATAATTTGACCCTTGTCCCGTCCCGGTGTCCCGTCCCGGGAAAATTTCGGTTTCCATATTTATTGTCCCGTCCCGATTTTTAAAATGTGTCCCGGAACTGGCGCTAAAATTATGTTATCTAAAAACTCTAAAACGTGTGCTGAACAAGATCTCACGTCTCCGGCCCCCAAGATGATCAGGAAGGAGAAGTCGTTCTTTGATGACGACGATGATGAAGTTCCTCGCGTACAAATCTCCTCGCGTACAAATCTACAAATCTCGCACTGAGGCGGAGATGGTGGCTTACACGAAGATGAAGAGGATGCCGTCGTCGTCCAACCCGTTGAAGTTCTGGCAGGTATATGCTAATCTGACCCTTACTTTGTGCAGTGGTTCCTTTAAAACATTGATTGTTCAGGAGAATGAGAGCAATTTCCCCATCTTGGCCAAGTGCGCGAAGAAGTACTTGTCCTCGCCAGCAACGAGCGTAGCAAGAGAGTCGGTCTTTTCCCTGGCCCGCGACGTTTACGACTACAGAAGAACGAACTTGGACCCAGAGAAGGCCGAAATGTTGATGTTCTTGAACAAAGTGTTGATCTAGTACCCTTTTCTTGTACTTGTTATATGAGAATAAACGAGTGTATCAAATTCATTTCTCGACCGTGAAAACCCCTCCGTATCAACAACACTTCCCTTCCGAGGAATTTCTCATTGTCATTTCATTAACTGGTATGTCAAATTCGAGCTTTTGCGTCCCGACCGGAAAAACCAGTCCCCCGTCCCGGAATTTCACTTGGTCCCGGATTCCCGTCCCGGAACAGATTTGTAGGTTGTCCGTCCCAGTGTCCCGTCCCGAAAAATTTTGCTAAAAATTTTGTCCCGTCCCGTCCCGGAATAGGCCATCCTCCATCTCTACTTGAAGGTACCTTTGGTGATTCTCTACTAGGGTCCAATTTTTTGTGTCTCGATATCCGAGATTTTTTTCCTAAAAACTTGTAAGGAGTAAGCCTTCATGAAAATTGCTTGATTTTACCAGAATCATTAAATTTTTCCGTCAAACTTGAAAAAAACGCGTCAAATTTATCGCGCGGCAAAAATAAAATAACATGACCCCTTGCGGCAGCGGTAAACGTAATCAAAAACGCGAGGTCCACCCACAATGGACGCGTTTTTTCGATGCGGTAAACGCAGGCGTTTGACGCTACCGCGTGCCGCCTCCTAGTGCACCCACGATGATGCGTTTTTCAACGCGTTGCCGCTACTGCTGCCGCAACCGCGTCCATTGTGGGCCAAGCATAACAGCTTGCTTTTTTAGCCATGATTAATAAAGTGATGCAGCTCTCGTTTGAGAAAAGTTCTCTGAATTTCACGAATCCTAAAAAGAACTACAAGTATACTGAGGAAGATGTTATTTGGTTAGTTACATTTTACACTTTTCATTATTTTATTTGATAGAAGATTTTGAAGGCGCGTAGAACTTCGCACTCCTGTGATCCGGGAGGGAAATAATGAAGGCAAGCGCTCACTATCGCTCTATTTGAAATGTTGCTGTATCAAGGAAGAGCTCTACTACGAGAACTGCACATTTTTCTCCTTTTGATGCCCCAGCTATTCTCTGGCCATTATTATTGTTTTCATACGTATGTTTACAGGTTTTTCGCCTCTTCTTTCAGACATGGAAAGCAACTTGAATTGTGAGCAATTTGCGGGTGCGCAATTTGAAGTATGCGCAATCGGCTTTGGTAAATTTCGGCTTTTGTTGAGAAAATAGTAAGCTCAGCGTTTTCCCAGCTGCAAGAATAATTTATGTTGATTTTCTTGTGTAAGATTGTGACTATTACTGCGACTCAAAAATTATCTGAGTGTGACTAATTTTTTGAGGAGATCAAAAAATAATAATCTCACTTCCATTTTGGTCCAAAAAATAGGATGATGCTCTGGCGCATCGAACTATACCAAATTGTAGTGGGTAAACAAATAGTGGGGTAAACAAAATTTGGCTGTAAAATTGCAAGAACTGAATAATTTTCTGACCTTCTGCCAAATAAATAATCAATTTAAATTGTTGGCCGAATTTGCACTTTTGCATTCTTTCACTCATTCAAGCTGATTTTTTTACATACCATAATAAGTTTGGTATACTCAGGTGCGCCATAGCTCCCGTATTTTCAAAATATAATAATCTTCGAAGGACTTCTGGTTTTGCTTCTTTCAGCAGGTTTTTTTGACAGATTTGTGTTCAGCATGGTCGATTTGCTTGAGAAAGTGCTATTTATTAGAAAAAACTCGTTGTCATGTTTCAAATTTTGCTAAGTACAACAAAAATTTAAACAAAATTTAATTAATCAAATTAAATATCAAAGGACCATGCCCGTCTTCGACAACATTAAAAAATCGGGCATGACCCTCCTTGCCCGGTCGATTCTCGATTTTTGGGTGGCAAGCCCCGGGAACCTCCATGTATTCAGCCAGTTTTAGACACGAAAAGCTTTATTGAAAACATTCAAACGAAACAAAGAAACAAAACAAAGCTAACTTGTTACTCAAAATGGAATCCTTTCGCTTGGATGCAAGTTCCACCCTCCCTGGAAAATCGTCTACGGTGCGCTCGAGAGTTGACTGGCTTCTTCACTTCAGACATTGCCTTAAAAATAATTTGTAATGCACAGAGTAGTCGACAATAACAAACAATGCGAAAAATTGATGCAGCACACTCGAAAATTATTAACTAAACGTACGTACAACAAAAATGAAGAAAACAGAAAATTTCAAAAATTTTCCGAATTTTTTTGCGCCACCCTGTACATATTTGGTAACTTTTTTTCAACCAAATGGTCAACTATTTACCACCAACTAAAGCGCTGTATACTCCTCCTCTACCAAAGTGTCGGACCGAAGGTGGGAACAAACTTTTGGGGGTGTCGGATAAACGAGACTAGACTGTAGTTGAAATAGGCTTGTGCAAGCAAGAATATTTTTGGTAAAATTTTCTAAATTTTTTTTCAAATGTTGAAGTTTCTATATACCAACGTGTAGCCCCGATTGTAGGCTTTCATTTGAGCTATCATATAGTGATTACCATAAAGTTTGAGCTGAAATAAAAAAACATCAAAACGTATTCGATTCCATGCCATCCTACCCTTCAAACATTCCCTTTTCTTGCTGATTCAAACCTTCGCAGGCTACCAAATTTTTTGAATAGATTTCGGTGTGAAAACATTTTCACGTGATTCCTCATGAAACTATGACTCTAAAAAGCTTATAAAGTTTATGACCAGTGTTGTTCCGGCGCCGGCGCTGCCCCATCCCAAAAGAGCGCCTATGGCGCAATCGCGGCGCTGTTTTTAACCCATAAAATAATTTAGAGCGATTATTTGTTACAAATTTCGTCGATGGGGCTTTTTTCAAAAGAGGTCGGCGCCGGAAAACACCGAAAATCACCCTTAAATATTTTCATATGCTGATCATTTTGTTGTGACGGGTCAATCAACCGACTACCTCCAGTCACTTTTGTTTCTTAATCCAAGTCAACAGCTGTGCCCAAGCTTGCCAACTTTTTTTCCTTTGCTTATCAAGCCGAAGTAAAACAAAGTGAGGCCAGCCATCCCCCTGCCATATATCAGTGATATAATAGGAGATGATTAATCGCTGGAGACGCTCAATCCAGGTAGTATTGAATTTCCTGCCGCTGTTTTCACTAGCAGTAGCACAGTCTTGTGGTGTGCAATGCTAGTGCCTTGAGTCACCCGCAGTCAATTGCAGACCAATTTGCCTGTGCTGGTGTATGTCTATTGATTGCTCCTCAAATGAACAACAAGACCAGGAGAATTTGCCTTGGATTTGGAGCTTTTCTCTCCCTGCTCACTTTGAGCCTTTTGTTTGGCCTCATTTTGTACATTTTTATTTCCAATTCTGCCCGCTTGGATGAGGACACTGCCAGCAATGCTAGAAACAGCAGTGAGGCTGAGTTTCAAGCCAAGAGGAACAGTTTGAGACTGGTCGAGTGGCTGAATGACAATCCAGATGCTACTTATACTGCTAAACTCAATCCTTGGGCTATAGGGTGTGATTTTTCGTTTATTTATATTTTTGTAGTACAGTCAAACCTCGATGTAACGTACCCCCGATATAACGTTGCCCTTGATATAACGTACCCTTTGAGACCATTTGGTTGGATTTACTTCAAATTACAATAAGTTCACCCCCGCTATAACGTACCCTTGATATAACGTACCCTCGATATAACGTACCCTCGATATAACGTACCCCTTGCAGATAACACTGACCTTTACGTTACCCTCGATATAACGTACCCCTTGCAGATAACACTGACCTTTACGTTACCCTCGATATAACGTACCCTTGCGATAACACTGACCTTTACGTTACCCTCGATATAACGTACCCCTTGAGATAACACTGACCTTTACGTTACCCTCGATATAACGTACCCTTGAAAAATAGTGTGGTATATTTACCAATTTCATACAGTTTTTGCTCTTTTTCTGCTTCTGCCATGTTTTCTGCAGTCATTAAATGTTTCCCTTTGAGTATGAGTACTCCAAAGCAGGGGTGGACACGGGCCGGCCCGGCCCGTGTCCACCTCGATATAGTGGCACTGTTGATATAACGCTTAGACAGGTTTTTAAAAGTGTCGTTATATCTAGCCTCAACTGTTGTTACAGAGATCTAGTTCTAGGGGTTGGCTTCCCACTTTTTACGTTACAACAATTGGCGCAGTCGAAAGTTCGATCCCGCAAGGGTCCCGGACATTTACTATTTCGAATTCCTCCCATTACATTCGGACCCTCCCATTCGACGTTTCTAATAAGTGGTTGTATTACAATACAACGGAGGAAGTAGGTGGCAACTCCACTGAAAAAAATTCCATCCGATTTTTTATAATTTCATGACCATGTCAGTTATTTGCATACGCCTAGAAGAGGTTTTGACATGGGAGATTCATCTTAGTGCTCTGGATTCCTAGTAGCCCTGCGAACGGTTTCTATAAGTCCATCGAAATCTACATTCATACTTAAACGGGGAGATGTTACAGAGATCTAGGTCTAAGTTCTACACGTGTAGCCTAGTGGGTTGGCTTCCCACTTTTTACGTTACAACAACTGTTATAAAAAAAACCTTTGTGTTTAGTCTGACACCTCAGGATGAAATGGACGCCTCCATGCATCCCCAAAACGACAAAGTCATGAACCAGAAACTAATTGAATTGGACAATGTTGTGACTGTAAGTGGACACTTTTATTTCTTTAATTTTTTGCCCAATTCTCGAAATTTAACTGCGGGTTTTTTTCCAAAAAAATACATCATATGACGCCTTTATATTTTCTAGGTCATTTGACCCAGAGTGCTTCAGTATTTAATTAAGAGAGGGGAACATTTTCTGGCCTGAGTGATTCGAATCCTAATACGACTGTTTCTTATTGTTATTTTTTGTTTTCCTATCTTTGCTTGGTTCTTATCCTTTATCCCGACCCCACTCTAATTCAAAAGGGTATCGGGACACTGGAAAATAGCCTAAAAGTATGGAAATTGAACAAATTTTTGTCAGTGTGGTCCTACTTCACAAAGAAACTCTGGTATGCATGCATGTCTTATGCCGCCAAAAAGGCGAAATAAAAAAAATAAAAATAAAGTTCAACAATCAAAACTTGGGTGGGGTCGGGCTAAAGGATAATAACCCTTTGCTTTTTTAAATTTCAGTTTTGGAAAAGAGAAATTAGTAGCCAAGTCTATCATCAAAACAAGGAAATTACGAATAAACTACTCTTACTGCTAGTAGAAGTTTCGCATTTATGAGAGGTATTGCACGATGCTTAGAATGTCGTAAATTTCTGATTTCTTCGCCCGACTTAATCAATTCCCGCAACTCTCGTTGCTGTCTTCTACAGAAAAGCAGAAATTACATACCGTACCCGAAGGACATCGATTGCGAAGAAATAAGAAATTTACGACACTCTACGCATCGACCAATACATATCATAAATGCAAAACTTCTAATGGGTGGTCCAAAAGTTCGCGGACACTTTTCTAACTCATTTTAGTAATACTTTTTGATTGCAAAATCAATCCAAACATATGTTTCTGTAGCTTTTTCTTCCTCTTTCAAATGGTGTATAAAGTTAATTCGGAATATACTAGAATAGGCATTATTTGGCTTGAAGCACCTGTAAGCAGGGTGACCAGCATGCCGTTATTTAGTGGCATTGCCGCTATTTCGCACAATTTTGCCGTTATTTTTTTTGAAAATAATGACATTTTGTTTAGTTTTGGATTATTAAATTAAAAAATGCCGTTATTTTGGAACATGTTGCCGTTATTTTCAAAATTTGAGTTGGTCACCCTGCCTGTAAGGTCATATTGAAAAGTTGATAAGGGATTTTAGCCATTTTCATCACTTTAACTGGTCAAAATTTTGTTTCGAGATTTATTGCTTCAAAAATATTTTAGCACCATGTTGTAGCGCAGCTCAAGAGCTACAAAAACCATTTTATAGAATAATTTTTAAAAATTTGAGCGTTAAGATATGGTCTTTACAAAAAAATCAATTTCTTCAAAAATGACTAAAATCTGAGTTTTTTCCAACTTTTCGTGTTTTGGCCGTTTTTAAAAAATTTGATTTTTTGTAAAGACCATATCTTAACGCTCAGATTTTAAAAAAATATTTTATAAAATGGTTTTTGTAGCTCTTGAGCTGCGCTACAACATGGTGCTAAAATATTTTTGAAGCAATAAATCTCGAAACAAAATTTTGACCAGTTAAAGTGATGAAAATGGCTAAAATCCCTCGTCAACTTTTCAAAATGACCTTACAGGTGCTTCAAGCCAAATAATGCCTATTCTAGTATATTCCGAATTAACCAATACACCATTCGAAAGAGGAAGAAAAAGGCTACAGAAACATATGTTTGGATTGATTTTGCAATCAAAAAAGTGTTACTAAAAATGACTTAGAAAAGTGTCCACAAACTTTTGGACCACCCGATACTAGCAGTAAGAGTAGTTTATTCGTAATTTTCTCAATGTTTTTTTTTTGTTTTAATGATCCACTTAGCAGTTGATTTCTATTTTCCAAAATAAAAATATGAAAATGTAAAAAAGAGCAGAGATATGAAAAGAAGAAAAAAACGATAAGAAACAGTCGGACAAAATATATACAAGGTGACACAACTTTTTTTCACCTTTTGGTTTCGTCATAACCATACCTGCACGGGCGCCGGCGCTTGCTAAAAAATCTCAACAGACGCCGGCGCCAGCGCCACTTTAGCTGCGGCGCCGGATGTTGAGATTTTTCAGCTGTCTTGACAATCTTTTAGTTAATTCAAAATTTTCTCAGATTTTGTTGCAGACAAGTTATGATTAATGTTATAGTAAATTTTTATTTTTTATGTTGATCACATGTAAATCACAAAATTTCTTCACCGTTTTTTGCTTTGCTTTGCTTTTTTTTTGATGTTCTCCACCATTTGATGAAGATAGTTATCCACTATTCCCACGACTCGTTGTTCACTGTTTCCAAAGATTGCCTCTCCTGCTTGATCAGCTGTGATTAACAGCTATGTTAACAGCCGGCAGAAAAAGCTCCACTGGCCCAGTACTTTTAAATAATAAAATAAAATATTAGATTAGTCTTTGTTACATTCTATTATTTTATTCATAGAAATGGCTTGATGCCGGCGCCCGGCGCCGATTTTTCTCAGCGTGCAGGTATGGTCATAACTCGTTGTGATTGCAACCTTTTTAATACAACTATATATTCATTGGAATGGCCTTGATTTACCATTTCGTTTAAAAAAAAAAAGAGTGGCTCTAGTGGCTAAGTTATGCCTAGTTTAAATGGGACCACCGAAAATCAACAAATTTATGCAGCAAAAGCAACAAAATTCCAACGCTCCTTCCATTTCTTTCTATGCAGGAATCGAGGCGCCGGCGGAAGTGGTTCATGGTCATTGGTGCAGGATCCCTGCCAATCCACCGATTGGGAAAATGAAGGTTGAGCAGAGCAATCCCCAATGTGGTGGAGCTCCATCTTGCATGAACACCAGTTGGTCGAAATTCGGCTATTGCTGGAGGGATGGGATAACATTATCTTGGACCATGGCCAAATATTGCTGGTCATTAACGTTCCCATCGAAGAAGAACGGTCCAACGAAACCGTATCGACCGATAACCGCCCACACAGTCACCCTTGGCGAATGAAGGGGTTCCTCGGCGTACCAATGTGGATTATTTCGTCGATGAGTTAAACTAGGCATAACTTCGCTCATTTTTGAGATAAAGAGCCACTCTTTTTTTTTAAACGAAATGGTAAATCAAGGGCTTTCCAACGAATATATAGTCGAATTAAAAAGGTTGCAATCACAACGAGTTATGACGAAAACAAAAGGTAAAAAAAAGTTGTGTCACGCTGTACATGCCCCTAGTGGTATTCCAACCATTCGGGTCAGAAAATGTTCCCCTCCTTTAATAAATTGGAAAAGGCCAACATTTTGTGGGGAAAATGGCATAGGGACGTTTTGTTCAAGATTTGAAAAATGTCCCGAAGTATCAAAGCTTCAAAAACATATTGTTCCATATTTTAGGACTTCTACCCCATATACGATGACCATCTGAGGTTGTTGGAACAGCAGCAAAGACCTATTCCTGGTGGCAATTTTTCACTTTTCAATTTTCAATATCAAATGTGCTCGTTCAGACAACTTTAATGCAGCCATTCGTTGGCCCAACTGCTCCAAGGGTATACTGGAGGTGCGCAATCAAGGTGCTAATTTATTCTTGGAAATGTTGCCACTTGGCTAGCCCACTCAAATTCCAAAAAGTGGATAAATTTTTTTGAGAGGTGGCAATTGCCATCTAATAAATTCGAAAATGGCTTTTCTGGTCATGTTGGTTTTCACCCATACCGTATTTCCTCTAATAGAAGCCCCCACCTCTAATACAAGCCCCCCCCCCTCAACTTTGAGGGTCTGGATTTCAGGGTAGAAGCAATATTTTGCAAAGCTGTTTGATACGTTTTCTGGCACTGTTGACCTATCCGGGGCCATTTTTCCCTTTGGTCCCCCCTTTGGTTTGTTTTTTGAAAATTTTGATGTGAAATATTTCCAAAATGTCTCCAGGGTTAGGCCTAGGCTCAATTTGTGTTCACAATGTTCACAAATTTCACATCAAAATTTTCAAAAAAAACCAAAGGGGGGACCAAAGGGAAAAATGGCCCCGGATAGGTCAATAGGGCCCGTTTTCTTAACTCCTACAAGCTCCACCGATTCCACTTTTTAAATTTTGATTGAATACGCAAAAATCTCGAGATCGAATTCCAAATTTTCCGATTTTCGGGGGTCCAAAAAATAGAAGCCCAGGGGCTTCTATGAGAGGAAATACGGTATCTGCTTATAGTCACTGCTTAACAGGTGGCTGTGGGTCTTGCTGGGCACTTTCTGCTGTGGGGGAGTCATGACTGACAGGATTTGCATTGCTTCCAAAGCTGAGCTAAAGGTCAACATATCCCCTCAGCACTTGGTAGAGGTGAGCGCATTATGGTTTATTGGCAAAGAACAGTTTTTCATCATACCGTATTTTCTGGCTCTAGTGGAGAATAAAGTGTCCAAAATATGCCTTGGTTCCCCCTGTTGTTTTTCTTATCGAGAAATGCCTTGGTTCAAAACAAATTTTTTAATTCAAAAACAACAGGGGGCCTATTTTCTCTAATATGCCGACCCTCTTAACTGTGAAGGTCTATATCTCGGAGCAGAGTAAATATTGTGTAAAGCTGTTTATTGCGTTTCCTTTGTTTCCACAAGCTCTACCAATTCCACTTTTTAGTTTTCGATTTTTACTCAAAAATCTCGAGATCGACCTCAAAATTTTGCGATTTTCAAGCAGGGTGAGGTATTAGAGGAAATACGGTACTCCGCTTTCACGTCAGATTTTCGTGTTATTGGAATATTCGTATTTGACTTGTAATCAAATATATAACTTTGACTAAAACGAAAAAAAGCGGGCACTTTTTCACATAAAGCGGGCACTTTTTCACATAAAGCGGGCATTTTTCCGTTTTAACCAATTTGTTTTTGGAAAAAACAGTCGCATCATAGTGTGCGCACTTGAGAGTTAATCTTATTCAAAAATAATAAAATCTTATTTTGTGAATTTTTAAGCTTTTGAATAGTTTTACCCAGATTTTTTGTTATTCAGCTATTGGGTTAAGATTTTTCTTAATCTACTGCTCACAGCTTTGTTTAAGAGCTTATTTTCAGTTCTTTGTCTTGTTTCATTTTTCGGTTGAGCAGTTTAAGAAGGCACGTTTTTTTGGTCTAAAGTGGTATATTAGCTGATGTGGAGGGTATAATTGTCGTATTTCGAACCATCCCTGAATGCCTCTAATGATGTTTTTTTGACGATTTTAACGCACGTAAATTTAGTTTTTATGCGGAAGAGACTCATTTTTGACAAACTACCTCAACCTGAAACAAAAGAATAAGATTGGGTTTTGCACGGCCTCTCAGAGTAGTCAAAAGTGGGCAGTAGGTGACTTATGAACAATTTGAATAAATTTTGTGGGAAACTGAAAAACTACTCAAATTTGACTGCAGTCGAACCTTCCCATAAGACCATCCCTGGGGACCGGCCCTAAGTGGTCTTATAGCGAGGGTAAACTTTGTGGGTTTTCTTTGCCAACGTGGCCAACCAAAAATATTTTTAAGTGGTCTTTTAGCGAGGGTGGTCTTATAGAGAGGTTCGACTGCATAAAAATGGGTTCCAGACTTCATATGGCTTCTAGTTTTCAAAATTCTAACTTTTAAAAAATTTATCTATGAATGTGAAATGAATACGAAAGAAGAGATTCTCAGCTTTTGTTTGCTACGTCCATAAACGTCCATAAAAATGCAACTTTTCGCATTTTTTATGGAAGAAAATTATTTTCCTCCTTTTTTTCCTTATATTTGACGCGAAGTTTAGACTTTTGTCGGACTGTGCTCAAATTTTTATAGGGAAACTTGAAAATATGATATTTACGACCTACGTCTACTTTTCGATTTCACGTCGAATGAGCTAATAATAATAAAAAAATTGCATGAAAATTGAAAAATCGAAGATGTCCGAAGATCTCAAGTCAAAGAAAATTTTTTCACTGTTAACTATTTGGTAGCCGGGCCGGCCCTGGCCAGGCCAAATTTTTAATAGGCCCGGGCCGCCAAAAGTACGGCCCGTGCACATGCCTGGGTAGGGCATTGCTGTAGTAGCATTGCTGGCGATCCAAGGGGACTCTTGGGTGGATCGGAAAATGATCTCACAGAAACCATGGGGTGGGGGATGGGCTCAAAAAACGCGCAAAGGCACAAAAGATGCGGGAACTCCCCGGTGGGTGCGACCTCTATTTGTCATGTAATAAAAAACTACACCCCGCTAAAAAAATTTGGCAAATTTGCGTTGACACGTGCAGATCCTTGAAATGCAATATTTGTTTGCAGTGCTGCTCATATTGTGGTGGTTGCAATGGCACTTGGGATCCACTCCTACCGTTCTTGTAATAGTTTTATTGCACGATTGCTAACTTTTGAATACCGAGGTTTAGATTTTGGTATGAGACTGGCTTGGTTTCGGAAGAATGGTAATTTTTTCCTGCCTTGGCACAAAACATTTTTTATTTATTTTCAATGTTTTAGCTATCCATCCACTGTTTCGGTCAGTTATTAAATTTTAAAAAACAATTTTTTTGTATATTCAATTTTGCAGACAGATTGTGGACATCCTTGCCGACCAGAAACTGTATGTTTTTACATAAAAGGGAATGAAATTTTTTTCATTCTAGTTTTTTCCAACCAAAGGAGTACACAATTGCTCGGAAACATGCACTGCCAACACTAACAGAACAACCCACCACTATAACAAACACAGAGGTGGGGTTAGATTCTGGATCAGGTCTCGCAAGTAAAAATCGTCCAAAGTCAGCATTTTGGGTCAGAATCAACCAAATGATAAAAAATTCAGCACTGTGATAGGTGCTTAATATTATCTAGACACAGTTTACTCTTCTGGGCATAGTTAACTTTCGGGCAGAGTTAACTCTTCTGGGCATAATTAACTTTCGGGCAGAGTTAACTCTTCTGGGCATAATTAACTTTCGGGCAGAGTTAACTCTTCTGGGCATAGTTAACTTTCGGGCAGAGTTAACTCTTCTGGGCATAGTTAACTTTCGGGCAGAGTTAACTCTTCTGGGCATAATTAACTTTCGGGCAGAGTTAACTCTTCTGGGCATAGTTAACTTTCGGGCAGAGTTTACTCTTCTGGGCATAGTTAACTTTCGGGCACAGTTAACTCTTCTGGGCATAATTAACTTTCGGGCAGAGTTAACTCTTCTAATTAACTTTCGGGCAGAGTTAACTCTTCTAGGCATAATTAACTTTCGGGCAGAGTTAACTCTTCTGGGCATAATTAACTTTCGGGCAGAGTTAACTCTTCTGGGCATAATTAACTTTCGGGCAGAGTTAACTCTTCTGGGCATAGTTAACTTTCGGGCAGAGTTAACTCTTCTGGGCATAGTTAACTTTCGGGCAGAGTTAACTCTTCTGGGCATAGTTAACTTTCGGGCACAGTTAACTCTTCTGGGCATAATTAACTTTCGGGCAGAGTTAACTCTTCTAGGCATAGTTAACTTTCGGGCAGAGTTAACTCTTCTGGGCATAGTTAACTTTCGGGCAGAGTTAACTCTTCTAGGCATAGTTAACTTTCGGGCAGAGTTAACTCTTCTGGGCATAGTTAACTTTCGGGCAGAGTTAACTCTTCTGGGCATAGTTAACTTTCGGGCAGAGTTAACTCTTCTGGGCATAATTAACTTTCGGGCAGAGTTAACTCTTCTGGGCATAGTTAACTTTCGGGCAGAGTTAACTCTTCTGGGCATAATTAACTTTCGGGCAGAGTTAACTCTTCTGGGCATAGTTAACTTTCGGGCAGAGTTAACTCTTCTGGGCATAGTTAACTTTCGGGCAGAGTTTACTCTTCTGGGCATAGTTAACTTTCGGGCACAGTTAACTCTTCTGGGCATAATTAACTTTCGGGCAGAGTTAACTCTTCTGGGCATAGTTAACTTTCGGGCAGAGTTAACTCTTCTGGGCATAGTTAACTTTCGGGCAGAGTTAACTCTTCTGGGCATAGTTAACTTTCGGGCACAATTAACTCTTCTGGGCATAGTTAACTTTCGGGCAGAGTTAACTTTCTGGGCATAATTAACTTTCGGGCAGAGTTAACTCTTCTAGGCATAGTTAACTTTCGGGCAGAGTTAACTCTTCTGGGCATAGTTAACTTTCGGGCAGAGTTAACTCTTCTGGGCATAGTTAACTTTCGGGCACAGTTAACTCTTCTGGGCATAATTAACTTTCGGGCAGAGTTAACTCTTCTAGGCATAGTCAGTCTAGGCATTGAAAACCGATAAAACACCGATAAAATTACAGCCATCAAATTTGAATTTTATCGGTCTTTGAATTTTATCGGAATTTTATCGGTCTTTTTCTCATTTTATCGATTATGCCCAACATGATCAGAGCTGCCATTTGGGTTAATTAGTCCAAAAAGAGTGATTTTAGACACCTGTACTTGAAGATCTGATTTTTAGTGAGAAATCTGATTTTTAAAAGATTTGTCTGATTTTTGAAAATTTGGAATCCCTGTTGTCGATATATCCAAGAGTCGGCTGTAATCCAATAAACTATATTTCAGCTAGGTATGCCTACAAGCTCGGCAGTATGATGAGCAACAGAGACGGCACTTCCCTCTATGACCGCTACGAAAAGTTTGCCAACCAGTCGACCAAAGGACCCAGGAATGTGGAGGAGTAAGTGCTTTTATTACTATTTCCCACTGTAAACTTTCCACATTTTTACTGAAGTTTTCAACATTTTCACTCAACGCAGTTCCAAAAAATTTAATGGCCTTGCATCTAGGATTGGTTACATGACAAGCCTAAAATTTCAGGCCCATACCGTCCGATTGAGCTCGTATAATCTTTCATACCCCCTCTCTTATTGGATAGGGCCAAATTGCAGGTCAAATGAATTTTTTTCGAAATTCCCTCAAGAAAAATGTTATGGCTCTATGAAATCAGGCGAATTACTTGGACCACTTTGATAAAGAATTATTCTGCAGACTGATCAAAAGAGACATGATGGCGTTTGGACCATCCGTTCTCTGTTTCAATGTGTTCGAGTCGTTCATGCACTATCATGAAGGTACAGACATCTTTTTTCCAGTTCCAAATTAATTTGAACACCTTCAGGCATCTACAACTTTGTGAAAGGTGGACCAGAAGAAATTCACGTGTATGACCACTGTGTCAAACTGATCGGCTGGGGACGTTACAAAAACAATTCTACTGATGAGATGGACAGGTACTTCACAGCCGTCAATAGTTGGTCAAGCAAGTGGGCCAAAGACGGTAATTTCTTTTATCGAAAAGTTTCACCAAATTTTTTTGGGATTAATATCTCTGTCTGGGATTGGTGAACCAGAATTTTTTCAAATAAATTGTCATTATCACTGATTTTCGACACATTAGTGATGTACCGTATCCGCTCTAATTATAGACCCGGGTCTATAATTAGAGAGGGGTCCATAATTAGAGAGGGGTCTATAATTTCTCAACCGCTTGAAATCTGAGAATTTATATAAAATTTTACGAATAAAATATTTGACCCTACCGGAGTATACCCCCCCCCAAATGAAATTTTTTTTAAAGTGTTTCCAAACACCCTATATCAACCTAAAATCACCTCAGAAGTTCAAAAGACATTATTTTTGTGTTCTGGTCAATAAAAATTGAGTTTTGGGCATTTTGAAATTTCGACCATTTGGCTGTTTTACCATGTTTTGGTCACTGGAGCTGGGCAAAGAGCCTCTAAATGCATTTTTGATTAAGAGTCTTGCTCGAATTATGTCTAAGGTAAGTGAGTGCGCGCATCTCTAACCGACCAAGCCTCTGCTTCAGGCGCAGGGCTTGGTTGCTGGGGTTGAGATGCGCACACCCACATACCTTAGATGCAAATCACTGAGTGACTCTGGATGCATAAAAATGTATGCATACCAGAGTTTCTTTTATGCGGTAGGCCCCAGTTAACAAAACTATGTTCAAATTCCATCTTTTTGGGGCCAAGGTACCTCAACATCTGATTTACTAAGTTATAATAAACAGAAATCAACTAAAAATACCAAAATTCAAGATTTTAAAAAAATCGACTTTTTATAGAAAAAAGTAGGTGAAAACACTTTTTTATCGTGTTCAGCGTGTAGGAAATGCTTAAAAATGGTTAAAATGGTGCTTTGAAAAAGTTCAAAAAAAATTTCATTTGGGGGTATACTCCGGTAGCGCCAAATATTTTTATTTAATACATCATAACATAACCAATCTCATTCAATCGATACATCACTTTCATAGCCATTTTCTTGATCTTCGTATTTATCGATTTCTTCCAAAGGCAGCATTTCCACATCTGCATCTTCTCGGGCATGTTGCAAAAGAATCCGTCCATTAGAAGCTGGGCCATGTTGCTTGAAACAATGAATCGCTTTTCGCTTTTCTCGAGTATTCAACGACCTCTAGCTTGCGGGCAACGGTGTACGATTTGGTCTTTTGCGACATCTTTGGAACACCCATCGGACCCTGATCAACTGTTTCATCATCGCTTTCGATTTGCTCCACAATTGCTTGATCTTCCCATTCCATATGATCTTCGTCATCACCAAGAATCAATGTCGTCCATTTTCAAGAGCCTAAAACAGTAAAAAAATTAACGATGCAACACTTCTTTACAAAGCACAACAGAGGTACACGAACACAAAAATCAACAACATAGAACAACTGATTTAGAGTCTAATTTTCCTATGCTTACCAAACTGACAATTTAAACGATTTTTTAGATTTTTTGAACAGTGAAACAGTGTAGGCAAAATGGCTTAGGGGGGTCTATAATTAGAGTGGGTCTATAATTAGAGAGGGGTCTATAATTAGAGCGATACGGTAATAGGAGAGACATTGAAGCTAAACAGTGGATCTATTGCCAAAGTTGCCAAAGTTTTACCGTAAAACCTCTAGTAATAGACCCGGCTCTATTAATAGAGGTCACAACTCCCCAATTTTAGCTATGAAAAAGCCAACATTTTTAGGCACACGACCACTCAAAAAATAGCCCTGTTTCTTAGCTACATTTTGAGTGGGGGTGTGCTTAAAAATGTTGGATTTTTCATAGCTAAAAACACAATACCACAAGTGACTTGGGGGAGTTGTGTTCTCTAATAATAGACCCGAGTCTATTAATAGAGGTTTTACGGTAATTGTACATTTTGCTGTGAAGGAGCTAGAATTTTGGCTCTAAAAATTATTATGTCGGCTAAAAACTTAATTGATTGCAAAAGATAAAATTAAAAAGTCGTTTTGAATTTTCGATATTAACACGAAAGGCCGACTGTGATAATTGTCTACCTGGGGGTTTTCAGACCTGCTGAGCACGAATATCGCGAAATCGGAGCTCCATACATGAGTGCAATGCCATCAAAAAGCCCAATTTTCGTAGCTACTCTTTGTAACAAGGTGTGGTATATTCCAGCAGCGTCTGAATTTTTAATTTATACTTTAAAGTATCGCAGGAATCTAGTAGCGTAATCAAGGTTTGTCATAGCTCATTTATGGCATCAGCAAATTCGATTGATTTAACAGGCATTCCGGCTGAACACTCCTGTGTTTAGGCATAGGTTTTCGGCAATAGTCCTAGAAAAAATATACATTTTGTTTGGTAAATAATGTCAAAAACACGATTTTAGCTTGTTCCCTCCTGTGGTTTGGGTCCTGATCTGTGGGTGCCCTCTGGATGGGCAAGGCCTAAACCATAGGGGGAACCAAGCGAAAATCGTGTTTTTGACATATACCAAACAAAATGTATATTTTTTCTAGGACTATTGCCGAAAACCGTTTGTCGAAATTCGACGTCTACCAAAAGTTATGGAAAAGTTACGGCAGTTGACCCTCGTTCAAAAATTTAGCAGTCTACCAACCCCTCAGTTGGATTTTGAGGGCTGCAGCACAGTTCGAACCTGGCGGAAGTGCAATGGCTTTATGTATACTTAGTTGCCCAACCTTTCCCAACTGTTGCCCAATCATTGCTCAGCAACATTGCTTAGCAATCATTGCCAAGTATTGCTGAGCAACCATTGCGCAATGCTGGGTAACCATTGAGCCAACTATCAGCAAGTTGCTGAGCAAGCTTTCTTCCGAATAAAAAGTTAGAGGTATCTGTCCAAAGCAACTATGAGCAAGTTTAGAAATGCTGGGAATTTCTTTGCCCACCCGGTACTTATGTATTTGAATAAAAATCTATAAGTACTTATGTGATAAATATTAACATTCTATATAACCTGGAGCTTTCTTTCCATATAGTGCACCATCTATATAGTCTACCCTTTTCTTTATCGTACCCCTTGAGCCGTAGTAACAATACTTCCGGATATTTTTCGAACCTTTGCGGCTAAAAATGGAATTTATCGAAAACTTTTTTGGCTTTATCGAAATTGAAATTGGACCAAAAATGTCTCAAAATATTGAGTTTAAAAAATTAGCTATATTTATCCTCGGTTAAGTCTGGAAATTCAATATTATGAGACATTTTCGGTCAAATTTTAAGTTTGGTACAGCCAAAAAATGTTTTCAAACTATCAAAATGTTGTTTATAATCTAGGCTACAAATCTAGTCAAACAAAATTTTTATCGGTTTCAACTTGTACGATAAATTCCATTTTTAGTCGCAAAGGTCCTAAAAATATCTGCAGCTGCGGATATTTTTTTCCATTTGGTGTTAGCTCGGATTTCCGATAGGGTGATCTAGACAATTATAACAAAATCTAAAGATAAAACGGAACTTATGCACATTATAGGCCCCCAAAATTTTATACAACCTTTATTTCTTGTTTTTATGCTATTTTTTCTCTAAAATTTTAAGCAGGTCACTCCACGTTTGAAAGCCTAGAATGTTGGCTACCCAATGGTATACAAATTTCTTGGTTTAGTTCACAAAAATGTATATATTTTATTACAAATTATTTTATTACAAATTATAATTATTTTGGAACTTTTAATTCGAAAATAATACCAATCGGTGAATTTGTCCTAAATTTATTAATGTATACAGTCAATCCCCGATATGATAAGACCACATTTATAGAATTTATTAACAGCACTCTTCAAAATTAACAAAGAGGAACATTTATTACAATATTTGATAGACTTCTTTTACTTGAAGCCAGAAGTTGTAGATCCCATCATCACCACCGAATTTCTTTAGCCAGAGAAACTCGAGGATGAATTTCTGGAATATTTCGCCCCTTTGGGTCCCGTAGCGAGCCCTAACATCGCTACTTTCGTTTGCAAAAAAACCGATTTTCAAAATGTAATCCGAGCTCTGAAATATTCCACCTTTAGCCACAGAAGTATTGCTACTACGTCCCCTGAGGTCGGTCACTAGAGGGTACGTCATAGGGAGAGTCGACTGTAAATATTGAGCTTTGAAAAAGTCAGCTTGGGTAGCCTCTTGTTTAAAGTGGTAATTAATTTATTTAGGCACCTTCAAAATAGACATGAAGATGTTGGAAAACTACAGGAGTGATTTTTTTTGCCGGTGTTCCATCCATTCCACACCTAGACCACTGAACATCTCTGTATTATTGGAAAAAGAACCTGTCGGTGAATTCAATTATCGTACACACTAATTTGTGATCTCTGTTTCTTGTTTTTGTTTTGATAAGCATTTGGTAATTTTTTTTTATAAATAAAGTGATTTAATTTAAAATAATAGACTCATTTCAACTTGGATTTTGTGCCCTTAAGTGGGAGCTTGGATTGTTA
The DNA here is from genome assembly GCA_029231635.1 of Ditylenchus weischeri. NCBI lineage: Eukaryota > Metazoa > Nematoda > Chromadorea > Rhabditida > Anguinidae > Ditylenchus > Ditylenchus weischeri. The sequence continues at coordinate 27,053 of JAMRYI010001044.1, read as the reverse complement.
TATCACCGACGACTAACTCTTAACCCAGTGATCTTTTTTGTTTTCATAACAGATCAAATAACTAGGATTGGAAATCCTCATATTCTACTTTTTCAGTTGGAAAATTCCGACTTTCGATTTTCGATCCGCCTCGGTTCCTCGAAAATTTCGATTCTTCAGTGGAAAATTTCGATCCATTGTCAGTCCTAGAAATAATTATAACTCTATCAATCAAAATCAAGCAAGTCATCACCGTGAACTTCCAATATGCATCGCCAAGGTTGATGTTTTAAGTCACATTAAAAGATTTGACCATTAAAATAACTAATATTCCCCTTTTATTTTTTCAAATTTTCTAAATTTAATTTTAAAAAATGCTTGGAAAAATACTAGGGTTGTGAAATGACCGGTCATTTGAAAATTCGGTCATTTGACCGGTTAATTGACAACAAATCACCAAATTCCAGTCACTTAATAAACAGAGGCATGACAGAGAATTTACTAGGGTTGTGAACATAGCCGCAAAAATAATTTCCTAGTAATTACTAATTAGCTAATTACTCGCAAGCCTGCTAAATACTCTCGACAAGTTCTACGAGAAAGTAGGGTTGGGTGAGGGTTTTTGAACCGATTTTTTAACCGGTCATTTAATGCTTTTTAACCGTCAAGTAAATTTTGGAAGAAAATGTTTTTAATTTAGGTTTGATAATTGGCCCGAATTTGTCAACTTTAAATGCATATGAAAAATTCCATAGCTGAGATTCTTTCAACAAGATGCTTCCGACTCTCACTATACAGTCAACTCTCACTATATAGTCAACTCTCGCTATACAGTTAACTCTCGCTGTACAGTCAACTCTCACTATACTGTTAACTCTCGCTATACAGTTAACTCTCGCTGTACAGTCAACTCTCACTATACTGTTAACTCTCGCTATACAATCAACTCTCACTATATAGTCAACTCTCACTATACTGTTAACACTCGCTATACAGTTAACTCTCGCTGTACAGTCAACTCTCACTATACTGTTAACTCTCGCTATACAGTCAACTCTCACTATATAGTCAACTCTCACTATACTGTTAACACTCGCTATACAGTTAACTCTCGCTGTACAGTCAACTCTCACTATATAGTCAACTCTCACTATACTGTTAACTCTCGCTGTACAGTCAACTCTCACTATATAGTCAACTCTCACTATATAGTCAACTCTCACTATACTGTTAACACTCGCTATACAGTTAACTCTCGCTGTACAGTCAACTCTCACTATATAGTCAACTCTCACTATACTGTTAACTGTCGCTATACAGTCAACTCTCACTATATAGTCAACTCTCACTATATAGTCAACTCTCACTATACTGTTAACACTCGCTATACAGTTGACTCTCGCTGTACAGTCAACTCTCACTATATAGTCAACTCTCACTATACTGTTAACTGTCGCTATACAGTCAACTCTCACTATATAGTCAACTCTCACTATATAGTCAACTCTCACTATACTGTTAACACTCGCTATACAGTTAACTCTCGCTGTACAGTCAACTCTCACTATATAGTCAACTCTCACTATACTGTTAACACTCGCTATACAGTTAACTCTCGCTGTACAGTCAACTCTCACTATATAGTCAACTCTCACTATACTGTTAACTGTCGCTATACAGTCAACTCTCACTATATAGTCAACTCTCACTATATAGTCAACTCTCACTATACTGTTAACACTCGCTATACAGTTAACTCTCGCTGTACAGTCAACTCTCACTATATAGTCAACTCTCACTATATAGTCAACTCTCACTATACTGTTAACTCTCGCTATACAGTCAACTCTCACTATATAGTCAACTCTCACTATATAGTCAACTCTCACTATACTGTTAACTCTCGCTATACAGTCAACTCTCACTATATAGTCAACTCTCACTATACAGTTAACTCTCGCTGTACAGTCAACTCTCACTATATAGTCAACTCTCACTATATAGTCAACTCTCACTATACTGTTAACTCTCGCTATACAGTCAACTCTCACTATATAGTCAACTCTCACTATACTGTTAACACTCGCTATACAGTTAACTCTCGCTGTACAGTCAACTCTCACTATATAGTCAACTCTCACTATATAGTCAACTCTCACTATACTGTTAACTCTCGCTATACAGTCAACTCTCACTATATAGTCAACTCTCACTATACTGTTAACACTCGCTATACAGTTAACTCTCGCTGTACAGTCAACTCTCACTATATAGTCAACTCTCACTATACTGTTAACTCTCGCTGTACAGTCAACTCTCACTATATAGTCAACTCTCACTATATAGTCAACTCTCACTATACTGTTAACACTCGCTATACAGTTAACTCTCGCTGTACAGTCAACTCTCACTATATAGTCAACTCTCACTATACTGTTAACTGTCGCTATACAGTCAACTCTCACTATATAGTCAACTCTCACTATATAGTCAACTCTCACTATACTGTTAACACTCGCTATACAGTTAACTCTCGCTGTACAGTCAACTCTCACTATATAGTCAACTCTCACTATACTGTTAACTGTCGCTATACAGTCAACTCTCACTATATAGTCAACTCTCACTATATAGTCAACTCTCACTATACTGTTAACACTCGCTATACAGTTAACTCTCGCTGTACAGTCAACTCTCACTATATAGTCAACTCTCACTATACTGTTAACTGTCGCTATACAGTCAACTCTCACTATATAGTCAACTCTCACTATATAGTCAACTCTCACTATACTGTTAACACTCGCTATACAGTTAACTCTCGCTGTACAGTCAACTCTCACTATATAGTCAACTCTCACTATATAGTCAACTCTCACTATACTGTTAACTCTCGCTATACAGTCAACTCTCACTATATAGTCAACTCTCACTATATAGTCAACTCTCACTATACTGTTAACTCTCGCTCATACAGTCAACTCTCACTATATAGTCAACTCTCACTATACAGTTAACTCTCGCTGTACAGTCAACTCTCACTATATAGTCAACTCTCACTATATAGTCAACTCTCACTATACTGTTAACTCTCGCTATACAGTCAACTCTCACTATATAGTCAACTCTCACTATACTGTTAACACTCGCTATACTGTTAACTGTCGCTATACAGTCAACTCTCACTATATAGTCAACTCTCACTATACTGTTAACACTCGCTATACAGTTAACTCTCGCTGTACAGTCAACTCTCACTATACTGTTAACACTCGCTATACAGTTAACTCTCGCTGTACAGTCAACTCTCACTATACTGTTAACTCTCGCTGTACAGTCAACTCTCACTATACTGTTAACTCTCGCTATACAGTTAACTCTCGCTGTACAGTCAACTCTCACTATACAGTCAACTCTCGCTATACAGTTAACTCTCGCTGTACAGTCAACTCTCACTATACAGTCAACTCTCACTATACTGTTAACTCTCTCTATACAGTTAACTCTTGCTGTACAGTCAACTCTCGCTGTACAGTCAACTCTCACTATACAGTCAACTCCCAAACGTCAAAACTTCAAGAACGTCGGGATTTGGAAAATTTGGAAGCAAAAGTAATTGCAAAACGAAAAAAGACTTAGTGAAAATTTTGATTCAAAATAAAACCGCGAAAAGCAATAAGTTTTCGTTTCAAGATGAAAAATTCAAAATTATCAAAATTCTGGATTTGGTTTTGGATGTAACTGAAATGTAGCAACTAATAAATTAATTTTAGCGACTAATTCAAATTTGCCTTTTAATTAGGAAATTTAGCGACTAATTATTACTGAAATTTTGAAAAAAACTGATTTTTTCGGTCATTTTAGCATTCCTAGTGTTTCATAAAGGACATTCGCGATCGCAGAGCATAAAACAAAATATAAAAGAATATAAAAAGAAAAAGAAAAATATAAAAAAACAAAAGAAGATGTCGATGACTGCATGCCTGAGCATGGGCATGAGCATTGAAAAAGTTTTTGCTGAAAGCTTTTTGAAGGTGTGTGGTTTCTCTGACGCAGACAAAATATTCTTTCCTACAGCAGCAGCAATCTCATCGCATGAAGGCAAGTGGAGCTATGGCGAGTTTATGAGAGCCATTTCAAGGTGCGATCAAGAATATTTGTACCAGCCAAGAATGTTAGTTGCAGACGGGGCTCCAGCTATAACAACGGGTGAGCAGTCTTTTAATTGGTTATTATTGTTCTGAATGTTGAAATGTTGAAATTGTTGAAAATTAAGTGGGAAAATTTCCTAACCTCTTGGGAAAACCCCTTGATTTAGTGGGTAGCTTTCTATACGGCTTTTTTAGTTTTGTGTCATATTTATAAAGTTCTGCATACTTCCAAAAATTTATTTATAATGCATCACAATGTTTCTAGAAAATTCCTTTTCTCTTTTCCATATACATATTTGGTAACTTTTTTCAACCAAATGGTCAACTATTTACCAAGCGTCCAACTAAAGCGCTGTATACTCCTCCTCTACCACCAGAACACACACTGCTGCTGCTGCTGCGACCACACAAAAGATTAGGAATAGCAGAAAGAGGAGATGGAAGAGCTGTTCCATCCACATGGTTGATCAACACAGCTCATAATAGATTCCCCGAACTAATTGACCCACCAAGTCCTCCCCTTTCTGACCAACGGTGAATTTTATATTTGTAGGAGTAAAGCAAATGTTCTCTCAGTTTGCTTTAAAATGAGTAAGGGGATTTCGTGGGTTGCACAAATAATTTCATCTCTAAATAGGTCAGCTGTTGGAGGAGTTGCGCTTTTACCTGTGCATTTGCTGGAAAACCTATTTTTTTTTAAGTTTTATAGTTGGGTTTATTTTATATTTCGGTTGGTTCATGTGGGTTTCGAATGACTCCCCAAGCTGTGTGACCCATCAAATCTTCTTGGTACTTACTGATAAGTTTTACATACCCGACAATTAATAACAATACTCTTTCTTATTACAAAATTCCCTGGTATTAAAATAAGTACGGGAATTTCGTGGGTTGCACAAATAATTTTACCTCTAAATGTCGACTGACTAAAGGCCAACTGTAGGAGTAGTTGGGCTATTACCTGCGTATCTCATCTAAAAAATTTATTGTTTTCTTTCACAATTTTATATATTTTTTAGATATTGATTATGCTCCTGAAAACTTTGCTTCTTCTTCTATTGGTTTCGATGATTTTGGCAAAAGACAACCTGAAGATGCGCAAAAAAATTAATTACGAGATGACTACTAATGGAGCTGCATTGACACCCAAGTCTAAGTTGTCGCCTCCCAGGAAAATGATTGAGAAGCCAAGACTTCGCATGAAAGGTTAGTTGCTGATTATGAGCATTTTCATAACTCATCAACTATTTGTACTCTTTTTGAGTATTATTTAAAGGGCATGCTCGCCACCGATGAGAATATTTTGAAGAACATTTGCTGGAAAACCTATTTATTTTTTTTTAAGTTTTATAGTTGGGTTTATTTTATATTTCGGTTGGTTCATGTGGGTTTCGAATGACTCCCCAAGCATTTGTAAATTTGTACTCTTTTTGAGTATTATTTAAAGGGCATGCTCGCCACCGATGGGAATATTTTGAAGAAAGAATACCAGGTTGATTCAAAAAAAGAATCATTTTGTAATGCATTGTTTCCAAAATATTTGCGAAGAGCATACCCCTTCAAGTAAGAATGTGCTAACCCTTCAGTAGGGTTGGCAAGGGTAGTGGTTAAAAAACGACTTGCCGACTAGTTGCTGGGTTTGACAGCACTTTTTCAACAGGCTGTAAAACCTTATTTTTTGGCATTTCAGAATTTTTTTGAACTATTTTACGCAGAACGGCAAAATCTACAAAACAGTTTGATTTTTTTTTCTGAAATGCCAAAAATGAGAATTTTACAGCCTATTGTAACGGGTGGTCAAAAAGTTCCCGATGGATTTTCAAAGCTTCATTTTTTATCATTTTTCTTATCATATTTTTAGAAGTTTAGTATTATTTTGTAGCCCTGTTCTTCCTCTTTCAAACGACATGTCACACGTTTATTTTACTCAACAAAATGACCACCATTTGCATCAATACATTTCTTTAATCGTTTTGGAAAGTTGTCAATGGCTTTTTGGATCATCTCTTGTGGAAGTTCGTCCCATTCTTTTACCAGTGAAGCTTTTAGGGCAGCAATTGACTTGTGTGGCTTGGAGCATGCTTTGGACTGCAAGTACGGCCATCCAAAGTAGTCCATCACATTCAAGTCGGGGGAGTTGGGCGCCCAGTCACCTTTGATCGCAGCATTGTCACCCCAATGAGAATCAACCGTGATGAAATCTGAAAGTGCTCCTCAATCCAGTTCTGAGTTTCAACGGCTCGATGAGAAGGCGCGCCATCTTGTTGAAAGGTCCAATTGTCTCCCATATTCTCCTCAGTCCATGGCAGAACTTTGCTTTCGAGCATTTGACGATATTCTGGACCATCAACTTTCACTCTATTAGGTACGAAGATGAGAGGGTTTTGGCGTTCCAGGAGACACCAGCCCATACCATCACTTGTTGTGGCTTCTGCGTGCGCTCAACAAATTTGAGCTCGGGCGGCAATGGATTGGCGCTCCATATTCTGTCATTTTGCGAATTCCTGGCCTGCTCAATGTCGAACCACTTCTCATCAGTGAAGAGAATGCTGCGATGTCGATTGGAAGCAAAACGGCGGATCATCCGTTTGCAGCGGGTAAGACGCTTCTCTTTGGCATTTTCTTTAAGCAGAGGGCCTTCAGCAGTCTTCCTAGACTTCATATCAAACACATCGTGAATTATGTTGAGGACGGACGAAGCGGAAATTCCAAGCTCAGCGGCCAACTTCCTTTTGGAGTCTGATTGGGAGTGGATGTGGCCTTCTTCATGGTCGTTGCAGTAGCAAATCCTGTCGGCTATCAGTTGGATGTTTTCCTCCGTCAAAGCAGTTGATGGGCGCCCGTTTCTTGGTCTGTCTTCATTGCTGCCTGTCTCCGTAAATCGCTTGATGGCATCCGAGACAGTTGATTGGGCACAGTTGAGCATGCGACTTATTTCCATCACCTTGTAACCTTGCTGATGCAGTCTAACTATTCCAGCGCGTAGGTCAGCCATATTTGTTAAACGAAAAGTTCAAACCACAGGTTGTCCAATTAAAAACCGTGTTTCTGACATTATACACTACAAAAATTGCTTTTCAAGTCTGAGTCGATCTGTGTTTACAGAAGCGAAAAAAAAGGCGAAGCTGGGTTATTCTGAAGCCCCCTCTAAAAGTTCTAAAACACCAAAAAACATCATTTTAGGGTGTCTTCGGAGGACTCCGAATAACCCAGTCTGGCCAAAAAAAAAGCCCTAAGAAAGAAACATGCTGTATACTGTGAGAGAGTTTTTCAAAAATGATCTGCGATGTCGGAATCCTTTAGCCCTCCTAAGAATCCCGCGAGACAAAGGCCGCGAGATAATTTTTAACCGATTTGTAAAAAGAATTTTTTTTTGAAAATGTGGGGTTGTCAAGGGTAGTCCTATTTCGAACCGACGACTATTTGCTGGGTTTGGCAGCACTTTTCCAATAGGCTGTAAATTCTTCATTTTTGAATTTCAGACATTTTTTTAACTGTTTTCTAGGTTTTGCCGTAAACGGCTCAAAAAAATGTCTGAAACACAAAAAATGAAGATTTCACAGCCTGTTGAAAAAATTGCTCACAAACCCAGCAAATAGTCGTCGGTTCGAAATAAGACTACCCCCGACAACCCTACAATAATGTGAAAAATCTCGATGTAACAAGGTAAATGTAACCAGAAGTTTTGTAAAAACAAATTAAGTTTCAGGCAGCAAGATATCTCCAAAACATCGTTATCCCAGAGGATTGGAGAAAATTGTGATGGATTGAGCAGTGCTTGGTTCTCGTAAATGATCAAATGAATTCTTATTTATTGTTACTTTAAATATTAATTACAACTTTAATAGTATCATTATTTATTTGGTTCGCTATAGTGTAAATCATTTTTAAAACCTTGTTGTTTGAAATAAAAGAAGCTTTTTAAATGAAAATATTTATGGTGCGGCTTCAGTGGATGTAAAAAGTCGGTAATCCGATTCTAATTTTTCCAGACTTAAAGGACCATGCCCGTCTACGTCAACGGGTTTCGTACGTTTGAATTGTCGGGAGACTGCCTTTTTACTCCGAAAACGCACAAAAAATAATTTTATTACCAGCTGGCCGACAATAAATGTTTCAGAAGAAATGGATCAGAGAAAGCTTTGAGACTCAAGAGAATCACTTCGATTAACTTTTGTTGTTGTTGACTATTGTTGTTGCTGCACGAATGAAGATGAAAAAAAGTAAAAAGCTACGAAACGCCACCACGATGAGCCGAACTCGAGACAGGTTACCACTGAACTGCAGACCACTAGGCTACCAAGGCACACTAATATCATCCAATAATGGTTAGATACTGTTTGAATTCAATTCACTGTCACTCCTAATACAATATGTAACATACCATCAAAAAAATCCCATGGGTTACCCCAAATCACTGCTCAAAATTTGATGAGACCCAATACTACGAAACCAAATACGAAACCAATAATGAAAATTTTCAATATCTCATGAAAAATTGAAATTTTATACGTAGTGCTGCTGTACCCGATGGAGATATTTTTCTTTGGGTTATACTTTTACTTTACTTGAGTTATACAGTCCCATTAAAATGGTGTTGTTTTACTTAAGAAAGGGTAAGCTTTTTGCGAAAAAACAATCTTAGTTTAAGATCTTATTTTAAAAACTGTGCTCCCTTTAAAATCAGTTTTTAACAGGTTTCTCATCTCAAAATTTCAAAATAAAGAACATTTGACCAAATAAAGTACATTGGTTTTTTGCGGCAAAAATGCCATTTTATCTAGTGCTTGTTAAGTTTTAAGCAACGAAATTAAAGATTTTGACCTAAAATTCTGAAAATTCAACAGATTTATGGTCCTAAATAAAGTACAAATATCAAAATAAGGTACAGATGAGAACCCTGGTTTTCAGCAATTATAAATTGCATACAGTCGATTTTCGATTTAACATAAGCCAGGGGACCGGTCAAAAGTTACGTTAAATCGAGTTTGCGTTACAGTCAAACCTACGATATAAGGCCACCCTGCTGAGTGGTTAAGGGTGGTATTATTTCGGGGTGACTTCACAAAAAAAAGTCACGCATGCGACAAAAAACGCCAGAAGAAATGAAAAAAACAAATCACGGTCCCAAGAATACGAAAACATTTCTTTTCAGGACAAATTAAATTGAAATTTGACGCTACTCAGTAATACCCCCAAAAAAGCTACTCAGAATACCCCCAAAAAAGCTACTCAGGAATACACCGCCCCCAAAAAAGCTACTCGGGAATAAACACCCCCTCAAAAAAATCGGTTTTTGAAAGGGTCTAAAACCCATTTTATGCAATAATTTCACTATAAAAAGGCTAGAAAAGCAATTTTTAAAGGGATGAAGAGCTGTATTGGGAGGGGAAGGGAATAATATAGGGGCCACTTTTTTTAGCTGCTTTACCATGTTTTTCAACTAGGGTCGTGGCAAAAATAGACTCTATATGCATTTTATGGTCAAGAGTACTTCTCGGAATCATGTCTAAGGTTAGTGAGTGCGCGCATCTCTAACTCTCAAGCCCCCTGCACCCCCGAAGGGGGCGCTAACCGAGTAGCGCCTGAAATTTTTAGGACCATTTGGTTAATTTACGCTAATTTTAAAGGCAATTATGAGGTCGGGACCGGTCAAAAGTTACGTTACATCGAGAGCCGACTGTAGTTAACAAATAAACCTTCAATTGCTGAACCAAGATATTCAGTAATTTGACGGTCGATTTAGTTAGCCTTTTTATAATTGGAATTTTTTAAGCCTAAGCCAATTTTTTTTTGAAAAGCTGATACAGTCGACTCTCGATATAACGCGACAAAATTTTATTAAATTACCCTCGATATAACGTTTTCTTTTCCAAAAATTAGAGCGCAAATCCTGTGACGAAAGCTCGAAACTGGAATATTTTTTATTCCCACAGCTGAAAAAATATCCGAAATTGTGTTACAGTCATTTTTTCGATATATAAATCGGTCGCTGACCCCAAAAACAGCGTCGGCCATTTTTCAAAATTAGCGCCAACGCCGTAAATTAGCCATAAATTAGAGAGCCAATTCCGCAATTTTTTTTTCATTTTTCTTAAGTAATTACAAATTAACGAAAAAGGCAACACTTTTTTGCCTTCTAGTCATTAAATTTGTTGCTATTACTGTTAACTTGAGTCCTGTGATGGTGTGCCAAGAAGGTAATGTGGCAGCATTATGGTACGCGACCTAAAAAAACAGCGCCGGCGCCAGCGTTGGGAATTCCCAAAAATTAGCGCCAACGCCAGAAAAAGTGCCCGGCTGCTGAGGACGCGTAAAAAGTGTACTACAGTAGACGCTTGTTATAACGTCCTGCTCGTTATAATGTCTTGAAAAAATTCTTATTTTGGTGAAACTACAGTGTATTCTCGTTATAACGTCCCATCTCGGCGTTCCCCTGAGAGACATAACGAGCGTCGAGTTATAATACGGTAGCGCCGAAAATTGTAATTAAATATGACAGTCGCATTATACCGAGAGTATGGTTTCCTCGGTCAGGGACGGAAAAAGCGCACTATATCGAAATCTTTATTGTAGTGTACCTTTTTAAAGTAACGTTTTGTTCGAAATAGGAAAATTTTGAAAGACGAGAAAACCTCGGTATGACGCGACTCTCGATATAACGCGACCTTTGGTCGGTCCGGAGGGGTCACGTTATATCGAAAGTCAACTATATTAGTAATGGCCAAGTTCCAAGCCTAAGGTCTACGGGCCTAAGTCATAATGTATGGTGAGCGGCTTATATTAAACTAGCGCCGATTTTTTTGTCTCAATTGTCAATTAAACACAACACTACTGAAAAGGATAGATACCGTATTTACTCTAATTGCCGCCCCCTCTAGTAAGCGACCAGCCACAACATCCCCCAGAGATAAATCGGAAAATAAGAGCCCCGGGGCGGCAATTAGAGGAAATATGGTAATTGGATAAAAAAAAGTGTATCTGCAATTTGGAAGGGCGATGATAAAACACACCTCGCCACGGTACTTCTTGAATGATCTCTATACTGCTATTAAATAATTTTTGTTGATCGGTTCCTAATTTTACAAGTAGTAAAGTATGACATAATAATAATTACCCACTCTAGGGACTCAAGAATGCTTCAAGACACAAGAATGCCTGACCATTACAAGCGTGCATACTAGCGTATCATTTTTGAATATATGAGTAGGTGCGTTTGTGCGTCACGGAGTGACCTAATAACCTGTTTCAGTGCTCGAACATTTCGAGGAAAATGGACAATCTCCCAAGAAACAGACTTCACATAACTCTAGACCACATCTATGACTGCAATATGTCAAAATGACCGCCAGGATCTGCTCTTTCGAATGAGTGTATGTGAGCTGCGATCTATTCATAAAAGCTGGACAACCAGTAATTTGGAATCAATATTTTTGGACACTATATTCCTGCAGATTGTATACTAGAAGATAGCCAAGACGTTGTTGACCTGTCTTGTCCTGCTAATGGTGTCTGAATTTCGGAATAATTGTGTTGATTTGAACCGACGTAAAATTAAACCAGACTCATACATCCATGAAAAACTACCAGCACACTTGTTCAACGCTCTCAAAAAAGTGAAAACTCAGTTTCACCTGTGACCTAACAGTTGTATCTGATGCAGAAATTTTTATTTTCTGAAAGTGCCCTATAAAATTTTGAGAAAATTACGAAATCAAGCCACAGCCACCCGAATTTCTAAAACCCTTCGGGGTTTTTTGTGGGGTTTCAGGGTCGGATTGAACTTCTTAAAATTGGTTTGCTGTTTTGTGAATCTTTGTACTAGTTCTGTTGCCTTTTTTATGCCGATCATTTTGCTATATTGCACTCTCAATTTCGTATAGAGAGTCGGCTAGCAACACCACACCAGGTATCCTTCAGTTTCCAGTGCCAGCGAATAGGGTTGTCGGGGGTGGTCTTATTGCGGACCGACGACTAATTGCTGGGTTTGTGAGCACTTTTTCAACAGGCTGTAAAATCTTCATTTTTTGCGTTTCAGACATTTTTTTGAACCGTTTTACGCAGAAAGGTAAAACCTACAAAACAGTTAAAAAAAATTTTTAAAATGCAAAAATGAAGATTTACAACGTGTTAAAGTGCTCTTAACAGTAATCGTCGGTTCAATAAACTTACAGTTGCGGAAAAAGTTACCGCCCGATCAGAATTTCCACATTTTTTTGAGAAAAACTGTTTGAATTTAATTATTTTTCAAACGGAAAGGGAAAACGAAATAGACAGTCTTATAGAGAATTTCACGCTCTACAAAACTGGTATTTTTGTTCAAAAGATTCATTTAAAATTTATGCAAAAAAATCGCAAAGTTTGAAACAATGCAAAAATAAGGTCACGAAAAAAGTTACCGCCCGATTACATTTTATTCCAAACAACGCACCAAAACAACATTTTAATATTTTGTAGCATATCCGTTAGAATCAATAACAGCCTGGCATCTTCTTGGCATTGACTCCACGAGCTTTTCCAGGCGTTCTTTCGGAATCGACTCCCATGCTTTCTTCACCGCTTTGAATAGTTCGTCCGACTTCTTGTGCTTGTGCCCACCCATTCTTCGTTCAGCTTCATACCACAGATTCTCGATCGGATTTAGGTCTGGAGATTGAGCGGGCCATTGCATAACATCGACGCTGTTGTCCTGGAGCCATTTTGTGATGATCTTGGCCTTGTGCTTGGGATCGTTGTCTGCTGGAAGATCTAGAAAAGTCACGAATAATAAAGGTCAGAGAGGAGTTAATCTACTAGTACCAAGTTTTCATCCGGATGCGAGTTTTCAAGATGTTCCAAATGAAGAGCATTGTTTCCGAAAGGATCTGTTGATACTGAAACCGATCCATCTTGCCATTCACCAGTCTGAGAGGTCCAAGTCCATGCCACGAAAACAGCCCCAGACCATAATGTTTCCTCCACCAAATTTAACGGTGCCTTTTGTGTACTTTGGATCAAGCGCTTATTAACGGACGCCTTACATAACCTAAAAACATTGTTTACGACGAAAAAGAAAAACAAAATCAACCTTTTCCATCACTTCCGATCATGTTGAACTTCGATTCATCCGACCAAAGCACGCTCTTCCATTGATCGACAGTCCAATTTTGATGTTCCTTCGCAAAACTGAGACGTTCTTTGACATTCTTTGGCGATATAAACGGCTTTTCGGCTGGACGACGACCAAATAGACCAACCTAAAAAACATCAATCAACACGGTAAATATTAAAAAGCAACCTCAATGAGACGATTCTGTACTGTGCGCACCGTTATGTCATCCAACTTTAGCTCTTCACGAATTTCAGGGCCGTAAGCTTTGGATTCTCCCTCGATTTTCGAGCAATCATTCGGTCGACCCTGCAACAACTACTGATGTCATCGTGTGCCTAGTTAATTATAATGCTACCTGCCACTTGTCTTTCGCTTCCGGCCATCCTTTTTGTGCACTTTCAGTTCTTTTGGCGATGGTAAGCATCACGAACACTTTCCTTCGGTATTCCCACGTGATCTGCGATTCTTGTGAAGCTCCATCTTTCATCTGTGTCGTGTAAGCGAACGATAAGCCTTTCCGTAACTTGATCAATCGATTTAGGACGCATCTAAACATAATAACACATGAAAAATTCATAAAACCACCACAAAATACAAGGAAATGTTATCGGGCGGTAACTTTTTTCGTGACCTTATTTTTGCATTGTTTCAAACTTTGCGATTTTTTTGCATAAATTTTAAATGAATCTTTTGAACAAAAATACCAGTTTTGTAGAGCGTGAAATTCTCTACAAGACTGTCTATTTCGTTTTCTCTTTCCGTTTGAAAAATAATTAAATTCAAACAGTTTTTCTCAAAAAAATGTGGAAATTCTGATCGGGCGGTAACTTTTTTCCGCAACTGTACCTGCCAGAAAAACTGCCAGAAAAACAGCTGGTTTACCTCGTTTTCTGTTATTGACCCTCTGATGCATACCCACCCCTCAAGGGGTGTTGAAAAACAATTAGCCACAGGCCGAACAGGTACCGAAATAAACTTAAAAAAGAAAAAGTTTGATCTCCGGTTTGAAGACCCTCTTGAGCATACAGTCAAACCTCGTTTATCCGGCACCCCCAAAAGTTCATTCCCGCCTTGGGTCCGACACTTCTTTCAGCTCAATTTTCGAAGTCTTTTGCTAAATGTGATTCGCCAGTCTAGTCCAAAATATTACAAGGATTCTGATTTTGCCATTCGTTTTTTCAAAATCTTTAAATTTCGCCATGAAGACCCGCGGACCTCGATTATCCGGCACCTGATTTTCAAAAAGGGTGCCGGATAACCAGATTCGCGAATTCTTCGGCAAATTTAAAAATTTTGAAAAGACCGGCAGAAACAGAATTGCGATTCAGCAGACTGGCCTACAAAGACTTCGAAATGACTAAAAATGTCGGACTAGAGTTTGAAATAAACGAATTTTTCCCACTGTTCTGGCAAAACTTAAAATTTTAACCATCACATGTCAAATAAAATATCTATCAGATAAAATCGATCGGTATTTTATCTGATAAATAAATTTATTCGTTCAGGTAAATTTACCTGTTCTGCGCACTACGTTTATAGGACCAAAATAGTAATAGCTCCAAAATTGGGATACTTAATCGAAGAATGTTGATCTGCTTAAGTGCAGACAAGAAGAACAGCACTAATTCTTCTCGAAAGTTCAAACCAACAGCAGTAGCAGTAATTGATCCAACAAATATGATGAGCTTAGCAAGTGCACACACACGCCGCATGCCTCAATTAGCCATGTAGTAGTAATCCACAATTGCGCAACCCAACTAATAAATAAGTCATCTCATGAAATATAGTTGAGGTTGTTGTGTGCACCCCATCAAGCTATTTGTGTCCTCACTCAACAAACAATTTGCAACAAAGCAAGCAATATAAGCCGCCGTCGTGGATAATCCCCCTGCAGCAGCCAGGGGTTCGGGGAGGTGGTCACTCCCATCTACCCTTTGTTCCATTTCATAGTTGTTGTGATCAGAAAAAGTGTGGCTGTTGACCATCTTGTGCTTTTGCTGTACAGCCAGTTCTTGTGTTATTGAGCCGAATTGATAATTTGCGGATAAGATGCGGAGACTCAAGTTTGATAAGGTGGTGTTTGGTTCAATGGTCGTCTGGATGTGCCTTTGCCTTATTCCTGCCAATGCTCAAGATGGCTCTAGCGAGTTGACCCCTGACAAAGCGACATCTACTCTAGCTGGTCAGTTTTTTTTTGATTCAGGTTGTTGTGACTAACTTTTTTGTGTAGGAAGGATGCGAGTTCGTTGCACAGATGATAACTTGAGGTAAATTTAAAATTTTATATGTTGGATGAACAAACAAAATGGCTCATAAGCAGGGTACGTAACTCAAAATTAAAAAAAAGTACAATTTGGTCATTTTTGTCGAAAATGCCATATACAGTGCGCATTGCTATTTCAAAGCGAAAAAAATTTTGACTAAAAATTTCAAAAATAAAAAAGATTCGGGCCCGAAAAAAGTACAAAACTTTTTAAAACATACAGTTACGTTCCCTGCTCATAAGTCTGCTAGTTCAGTTACCCATTGAATGTTATAAGTAAACCTTAATGGGTTCCATTTCTTCGGCGAATTTTGTTAATGCTAGGGAGAATAGCCTACCAGATGGACATGGCCTAACAGCTTTATTTATTCACCCATGTACAGGATTTTGGAAGTGCGGGCTTAACTATAGCAAAACTATAGCAAAAACATATTTGAAAAAATAGTTGCATGGGCGCTGGCTCTGCTCGTCAAAAGGGTGCCGAGCCGACAATTTCGACAATTTTTGAGTGCCGGTGTTGCTAATGGCTTTTTTCGAGATCGCCCATGAGTTACTTTAGATTCCAAATGACTTTTGGGCCATGCATACTGCTATTATGGTTACTAAGTGTATTTTAATAAGAAGCATAAAAATAGACGCCGTCGCTCATGCAACTATAGTAATAAATATCGCAATTGTGATTTTCGCATCGCATTTGCAAATACAATCGACTCTCGATATAACGGACCCCCAAAAAATTCGTTCCCGCCTAGGGTCTGACACTTTTTTTAGCTCGCTTTTTGAAGCCTTTTGCCAGTTGTCTTTTGCTGGTGTAGTCCAAAACATCGCGAGGATTACGATTTTACCAATCCTGGCAAAAATGGCAATAGTGTTGGCAATAGTAATGGCAATAGTGTTGCCGAAAAGACCCGTGCCTCTCGATACAACGGACACCTTTTTTGAAAATAAGTGTCAGACCCTAGGCGAAAACGAACTTTTTGGGGGTCTATTATATCGAGAGTCCACTGCACCGTATTCTAACCCTCTGGTCACACTGAGAGGTAGAAGTCGAAATAAAGTGCTGTCTATAAATCGTTATTTTGTTTGTCCAGATGTGAATCTAATATAGGAAACTCCGCATAAAAATTTATTAACTAAGGAAAATTCTTGCATTAGAATTGCATTTGGACAAATAAAATAACCATTTCTAGGCAGCACTTTATTTCGACTTTGACCTGCCACTTTGACCAAATTGTAACAGTAATATCCAATTATCACAAGTTAAAATTAAAATCGATGTAAATATTTCTACACAAAACGAAGATTTCTCTACTTTATATTTCTAAGCCTGGCCTAGAATTTTTTTGTTTGAAGAAGTCGGATTGCACCGGTCCCAAATTTTAAAAGTGCTGGATTGGCAGAGAAAATTTTGGCCCATGCACAGGTTTCGTTGCTGACATTAAAAAGTATAGCCAATTGTGAAGACCATCCAGAAGTTTTCAAAGCTTCACGCCTGATTCAACATTTTTTCGGATGGTATTTAATTTTGCCCGCAAATTTCTAAAAAAATGTCCGCTAATTTTTTATTTGCATTTTTCTCTACATTTTTCGGTACTTATACGGTTCCCCCCCCCATATCGGAATTTTTTCAAAAACAGGTTTTAACCATTTCTAAGCAATTCTTACACGCTAAAACCGATAAAAACGTTGTTTCCGACCACTTTCCATCAAAAATTTTGACTTTTTAGATTTTCTACCTGCCTGCCTTCGGCAGGCAACCTACTCAACAGGAAGCCCTTTAGTACATGGTCAGACAAGGCTACCCATATATCAAGAAATATATCAAGGAAATTTAACCAATAAAAATAAAGATACATGCGCTGACTAGTGTTATTTTTTTTTCCAGGAAAAAAAATATATAAAAGAAGAAAGAACATTGTAGACAAACCTGGTAAATTCTACAAATTAAAAAAAATATATGCATATGTAGTAGAGCATTGAAGTAGGTTGCCTGCCGAAGGCAGGCAGGTAGAAAACCTAAAAAAGTCAAAATTTTTGATGGAAAGTGGTCGAAAACAACGTTTTTACCGGTTTTAGCGTGTAAGAATTGCTTAGAAATGGTTAAATGAAATGTGTTAATGGTTTAATGGTTAAAACCTGCTTTTGAAAAAATTCCGATATGGGGGAACCGTATAAGTACCATTTTCTTCGAATTTATTAAAACTTTTAACATTATCGTGTAGCCCAAGATCTCAGCTTTCCAACGAACTATCAAACTTCATTGCATGATCTCAGAAATCTAGACATTTAGGGGTTGAGACGAAACAACACTTATTTTTTTCAAACCCCCAAATCTTATTATTTCTGAAATCATTCCATGAAGTATGATAGCTCGTTGGAAAGCTGAGATCTTGCGCTACACGATAATCTTAAAAATTTAAAAAAATTGACACAAAAATGTAGAGAAAAACGCAACTATAAAATTAGCGGGCACTTTTCAGAAATTAGCGGGCAGAATTAAATACTACCCATGTTTTCATATGTTTCTATGCTTGCGTGGAATAGTTTCGTTGGTGCATTCATTTTTGCAAGTTGAATGACAACCATAGATAAAACAAACTCGGATTTCAACTTTGACATGTCCAAATCGGCACTTGTGCACCTGGGAACAGGGTGGTTAACTTACCACCTTTGGGTGGCATTTTTGTACGAAATTCGGCGAAGTGTACAGAACGTGTTTTCTTATTTAATTTAATTATTGAACACTTAATTTAAAGATGTTCATATTTGTTCGATTTCAATAGGTTAATGGTGATTGTAGCACGAAGCGTGACAGTTTATGAGAAACGCCACCTTTGGTCAAAAATTTTGGATATAATGCCACCTTTTGGGGAAATTTTGCCACCTTTTTTGAAACTTGAGTTAACCACCCAGCCTGGGAGGCTTCCTTTTTCTATTGACTATGAATGGCCATTATGACCATATCAGGCCAAAATGAATGGCCATTATGGCCATTACTTTTTTATAGGCCGGTTTTTTAAAATTTAACATGTCCAAAGTAATTTTTATAAAATGAGCAAAAAGAGTTTTTTTCTGACTTTCCCTACTAAAAAGTCAAGTTTTCAAAAAAAATGTTGGATAAAATTTGACCTTTTCTCTTGCTTTTCTAAGGTAAAATTAACATTTTGCACAGTTAATAGGAAAAGGGGGCCCCCAGGTGTACAAGTGCCCTGAAATCTTATACTAAAAATAACCGTTCCAATCTAACAAGCGTTTTGCTAGTAGGAACTCCTGTGATTCTTATGTAAATATTTTAAAAATCAGCAAAAATTGAAAGCCATCGAAAAGTTTTTGAAGATTTCCAACTACTCAGCAAGTTTTTTTGTCATAGGGCGATAAAAAGAACGAAACCATGCAATTTTTAGACGGGGTGTGTCATGAAATTTGCACACTTTTTATGGCCATTACTTTTTATAGGCCGGTTTTTAAATTTGTCTTAGAGATTGACTCAATTTTTGATGACAATTTTTAATGAATAATGTCTACAACACGATTTTTGCTTGGTCTTCCCTATGTTATGGGCAGTGTTTTCAAAGTCAAGGTCAAGGTGAAACTTGACTTTAAAACATCAAGGTCGTTTTTGTCGATTTTTCGTAAGGAAAACGCGTCTGAATTTTTTTCCCTATCCCCTAAAGTCAAAATTTTGCGCATCAGAATAACGATATCATTTTTGTATGATGAGATATGGCCTAAAGTCAAGGTAAAATCACCTTGATTTTACCGAGGTTCAAGGTCAAGGTAAAATCAAGGTGATTTTACCTTGACTTTAGGCCATATCTCATCATACAAAAATGATATCTTTATTCTGAAAAGTACGTTTTGTTCAGCGCAAAATTTTGACTCTAGGGGATAGGGAAAAAAATCAGACCCGTTTTCCTTACGAAAAATCGAGAAAAACGACCTTGATGTTTTAAAGTCAAGTTTTACCTTGACCTTGACTTTTGAAAACACTGGGTATATGTCCTCTGGATGGCAGTTGGATGGGCAGGCCCAAAGCAAAAGGGGACTAAGCAAAAACGTGTTTCCGACATTACTTACCAAAAAATTGTCATGAACAAGGAGTCAATGTGTGGAAACACACAAAATAAAGAGTTACGGCCATTTGAGAGTAGGCAAATTTCCTGACACACCTTGTAGTGCATTGAATTATACAGGTTGTACGCCAACGCAACAGCTTGCGCAGATGAGAGGGAGCCAGAGTCTTGTCGAATGGTGTTCACCACCCCAGCCTCCGGTAAGCTTTCATCTAAACTGACTACAATTATCTAACCTGTTTTAGGCAACCCAGCAGCCAGAGATCCCAAGTGCGACAATCCTCTGCTCAAAGACCTGACTGACCAGTGTCGCAGAACATGTGCCACTTGCTGTGAAGACCCCAGCTACTCCTGTCAGAACGATGAAAGTGGGTGTTTCAACGCTACTTCACACTGCATAATAAACTACTTTAGGTGGAATCGTGAACTGCAATCAGAACATGGAGAAATGTACGTTTAGTTATGACCTTTTCTAATAGCTCGCAAATGGCTCCTTATTTTCAGGTGGTATGGCCGAATTCTCAGCAATGATGGTAACTTTGTAACAACAATAATACAGAAAAAAAAACATAAAATATCTGTTGTTTGAACTGGTTAGTGACTAATCAGGTGTCCGGTAGGGCTGTGAGGGGAAGTCTTATTTTGAACCAACGACTCAATGCGGGGTTTGTGAGCACTTTTTCAGAAGGCTGTAAAATCTTCATTTTTTTGCATTTCATACATTTTTTACACCGGAATTTTTTAATTTTACCTTTCTGCATAAAACGGTTGAAAAAAATGTCTGAAATGCAAAAAATTAAGATTTCACAGCTTGTTGAAAAAGTGCTCACAAACCCAGCAATTAGTCGTAGATTCGAAAGAATACTACCCCCGACAACCCTATTGTCGTATAACATTGCGCCGACACCGAAGTGATTGGCAATTTCTGATAGGTTGCGAGATGTTTTTATTGATAAAAATAACAAAAAAAAACGATGGGTTCCAAAATTAACTCTTCAAAGAATTTTCAGAAAAAAAAGTTGATTTTAAAACCCATTGAAATTTCGGCGCTAGTATAGAATAAACTCCGCCACCCCCCACCCCCGTTCTATACTAGAGTCGAAATACATATAGTATTTTTGTCGGCATGTCACGCTTTTTTTCGTGCCACGCTTTTTAACCCACTTCCCGATTGTATTATATTTTGTTCTCATCATATCTAAGGGTAAATCGGGGTCGCTGAGAACGCCAATGCTATCAGAATTGACATGTGATGCTTAAAATTTTGAGTTTTGCCAGAAAAGTGGGAAAAACCAGGTATGCTCAAGGGGGTCTTCGAACCTGTGACCCCAATTTTTTTTTTCATTTTTAGTTTATTTTGGCGCCTGTTAAGGCGCCTGTTCGGCTTGTTTCTTTGTAATTTATATGAAAATAGTATTTTGCAACTTGTCACAAATTGATGTGCCTTGCCTCATTGCGAACCAGTCTTGTTAAATGTAGCCGAAACGTACTGATAGCTTTCACAATTGTAATTTCTGAAAATGTGCCCTTGAGAAGAGACTATTTGACGTTATTAATGTACTTTCCTGCCCCAAACTAATTTTGATGAGAGGTGTGCTCCAAAAAATTTTAATTGAAGGTCGGGACTGTATGGTATACAGGGTGTGTCGAGAAAATTTGACCACTTTGTTAAAACAATTAAAATCAATTTTCTGATAAATACTAGGCTTATTTCATCTACTCCTCTGCAATGTTTTTCATAGAAAATAACATTTGTTTGAGTTGTTTGTTTGTGTTTGAGAGCCAATATGAATTCGGGCATGGTAAAGGGTGTGAGTTCTCTAAACATAGAGCCGTTTCTCAAACCCAGCAAGTAACGGAACAGAAAAAACTATATGTATAAGCAGAGAGATTTCTCGCGGCGGTCAAGGGTCACACACACAATTCCCGAAAATTCTGAAGTCGGCCAGGCAATGCGTTACGTAAACCCATTTTTTAGGTACGGTACGGTCAAACTTATTTGTACGGTCAAACTTCGGTATAAAGTACACCCCCAATATAACGTATACCTGACCTCCACTTGGTTGGTCAATTTAAAATGAAGACAAAGTGACCTTCTATAACGTACTGCTGGGTTATATAACGTAGACTTTGGTCAGTCTCAAGAAATGAAATGACTCTGGATATAACGTACAAATAACGAAGGGGCTTGGAGTTGAGATGTACACACATACCTTAGACACAAATCACTCGAAAGTGACTCTGGATGCATGAAAAAGTATGCATACCAGAGTCTCTGAACGCAGTAGGCCCCAATTTTCAAAACTATGTTCAAAATCTTCATTTTTGCCAGTGGGCTGTCTAAAATGAGTGGCTCCTATTTTTTCCCTTCCACTCCTAATACAGCCCGGCTGGAGTTTAGAATGTGACCTTTTTCTAAAAATGGTCAAAATCAGTTTTTTTAGTTGTGTAACATTGTAAAAAATGCTCAGCATTCATTTTTATTGTTGGGAAAGCCAATTTTTCAAAAAAAAAAATTTTTGTCGAAAATTGTCAAAAAACGTTATATGCTCCTTAAATACCTGTTTTTCTTGTATAAAAATGTCACAAAAAAAAATTTATTTCAACATTCCTTAAGCAAACTGTTAAATCACTCAATTATTGCCAAAACAAAAATAAAACCATCGGCGGGAAGAATCTGAGCCAGTAAAACAATGGTAATAAAGAACACATCCAGCAAGTACAATGGTAGGAATGATTCCAATGGCCAGTCCAACACCAAAAGAGACACCACTATGACAGTTTTGATTAATTTCTACATGATTTAAGACCTTAATAACACACCATTACTATAAGCCTAAATGAATGCATAAATACTACCTGAACTTCTTCAATGAATCTTTTCCCAGTCTTAATGTCAAGCTTCTCCAACAGATTATTAAAGAAAGCCTTAGACGAAGGTGAAAGCTGGTCAACTAAATCATCTGGCATCACATTCTTCTCACTAGCACTAACACCAATAATAAAAATACAGAAAAGGAATAGATAGGAAGTAGCCGAAGCCATCTAGCAAAATAAATACATACAAATTAAAGCCTAAGCTTAGCCTAGCTTAGAGTTAGCCTAAACCTAAGGCTGAGCCTAAGGTTACTAGCTACCTGATTACACGCCTAAGCCCGGTAAATCCCATATCGAAATTTTCCCAAAAACAGGTTTTAACCATTTCTAAGCAATTCTTACACGTTAAAACCGATAAAAACGTTGTTTCCGACCACATAAAAATACAGAAAAGGTTTTTCCATCAGACATTTTGACTTTTCACATTTACCTGCTCGCCTTCGGCAGGCAACTAATTCAATAGAAGCTCCTTTGGGTACATTACGAGCCAAGGGCTGACCCTTTATACACACCTGCCTGCCTTCGGCAGGCACCCTAATTCAATGGGAAGCCCCCTTAATTTCGATATGGGGGAAACCATAAGTAAACATTTCTGTATGTGCATCTCAAAATACATTGAAAAGCCAAAAGGTAAATCAACAATTTATAATTACCAAAAATTGATTTTTCACCAACAATGATGGTATAACATTTTTTGACATCTTTGACAAAATTTTTTTTTTTGAAAATTGGCTTCCCAACAATAAAATGAATACTGAGCATTTTTTACAATGTTACACAACTAAAAACTGATTTTGACCATTTTAAAAAAGGTCACATTCTAAACTTTAGCCTACAGCCCTTTGTCCTATGCAGCCCCTCTTTTTAAATTACCCTTCTAGGGCTGGACTATGTATAAGTGATTCTGCCCAAAATAGGTTTTATGAACTATATCGGCGTTTTATGGCTTTAAATGGGTAGAAAACACAAAACTATTGGGATTTCGAAAAATTTACAAAATTTTTGTAAACCATGATATACCCACCCTATGGTTAATATTTTAAAGGTACCTGGTTATCTATAAAAAGGTATCCTACCACGTTTTGATCACTGGAGCTGGGCAAAAGTCTCTCTATATGTATTTTGATCAAGAGTCTTGCTCGGAATTATGTCTAAGGTATGTGGGTGTGCGCATCTCAACCCCAAGCAACCAAGCCCCCTGCGCCCCCGAAGGGACCAACCAACCAAGACCCCTTCGGGGGCGCAAGGGGCTTGGAGTTGGGATGCACACCCACATACCTTAGATACAAATCACTGTGTAACTCTGCATGCATAAAATATGCATGCATACCAGAGTTTCTTTATGCGGTAGGCCCCAGTTAACAAAACTATGTTCAACCTTATTCTTTAGTCTTAGGCTCATAGATATCCCAGGTACCTTTAAAATATTAACCATAGGGTGGGTATCATGGTTTTCACAAAAATTTTGTAACATTTTTTTTTCTCGGAAATGGCCTTCCTAATAGTTTTTTGTGTTTTCTACCCATTTAAAGCCATAAAAAGTTGATATAAGTTCATGAAACATCATTTTGGGCAAATCACTTATACTATAGTTTAGCCCCTTCTAGTATTTTCGTAGCAAAATTTTGATTTAAAAATAATTTTTGACCACTCCTAAAAAAGTCGATTTGAGGATGGGGGTATAGCCCAAAAAGAAGATGGGGGTATAGTTGAAACTGTCAATCAAAAATGGCCTTAACTCTGAAATCTTAATAGAAAAATAGAGGGGGGACGTCTAATAAAGGTGACGTCTATTAAAGGTAATACGGTAGCCTTGTTTGATTTTACTTGAATAAAGCTCTTTAAATACGGGGTGACACACAAATTTTTTCGAAAATGTGACTGTTTTTTGTGTCACCTTGTAGTTCATATAGTGAACATTGACACTCGATATAACGTACGACCGACGATATTCAGCTTACACTACTTCTACATAACGTACGCTTAGTACCAGTCCCTAGGGTATCGAAGTTTGACTGGGCCTTATTGGCCGTGCCGATTTTGGGCGAAAACACTGTGCCAAACTAAAAACCTTTTTTTGCAAAATATCGAAACCCGACCGGCGACCCTCTTTACGAAAATTTGGGGTCGCAACTGAGCACTTAGCAAAATTATTTTGTATTTGAAAACGATTTCGGTCCCCATTTTTCATCTCACATCAGAACCATAGAAAAATTAAAAATTGAGCTAAAAAGCGTCGGACCCGAGTTGGTAGCAAACTCTTTGGGTATTTTTAAATCGATGAGCGATAAGCGATAAGCCACCTTTAAAATTATTTTTTCATTAAAACTAAGGTAAACACAACAACAATTTACCACACTATCAAGGTCCAACAAGTACGTCTTTGACATGGATTTGTTGTGTGTGTTTGACATGGACCAAATAGGTCCCTAAAAAGAGATGGGTTCTGAAAAAGGAAAAACGAAGAAAGAAAAATCGACAAGTAGCAATTTTTGGAACCCATGTAAATGTTAGTGTCCGCCGATTGTTTCGACAACCCCGCACAGGTCATACAAACATATCCGCCGCCCATATCAATCGCGCAGAGTGTGTTCATTTCACAGCAAGGCTCATGATGCTGAATGGCTCTATTCTGAAATACCGTATTATCTCTAATAAGCGCCCCCGGGACACTTATTTTTCAACACTCCGAAGATCGGAAAAAATTTTGGGTCGATCTCGAGATTTTTGGGTGCACAATCAAAATCCGAAACGCGGAATCGGTAGAGCTCGTAGGAGATAAGAAACTGCAAAAAAACAGCTCTGCAAAATATTTGCTCTGCCCGAAGATAGAGACCCTCAAAGTAGAGGGGGGAGGCGCTTATTAGAGGGGGGGCGCATATTAGAGATAATACGGCAGGCTAAATTTTGATGGCATCACACTTCAAATACTCATTGAAAATGTGAAATGGGTGTACTCCATGAAGAATTTTTTGGAAAAAATCTGAGATTGGATGCTCAAAACAGCTTCAATAATATCTCAACCAAAAAATTTTCAGATCAAATTCTGTCCAGCCACCTGTGGTCTGTGTCTAGCCAAAAAGTGCAAGGATCAAATCGACGACTGCGAGTCCATGAAGAGCTTATGCACCAATGAAATATACGCCACCTTCATGGAACACCAGTGTTCCAAGTACTCATCCATAAAATTCTTTACCATATAACCCACAGATACTTCAGAACCTGTGGCAAATGCAAGGTGGAGGACAGCAACGAGGACAGCGAAGAGAACAACCACGGGGTGAGGAAGATGAGGACGAAGACACTGAAGAAGAAGTTGAACAGCCACCCCCTAAACGAGGAAAACCTGCCAAAGGGGGCAAGGAGAGCACAAAGGACAAGGAGACCAGCACTAATTCTATCGGGAACACTGGTTGGTTTAGATTAGGCGAGCAGTTGTGTTAACTGTATTGAGAATTGTAGGTACTTCACCGATGATAGTGGACAACTGTGTGGATGAAATGAAGAATTGTCATCGGAAAGAAATTTGTGAGTGTTTCTTCTAGGATTATCGCTTTTAACAACACAACAAAAAAGTGATTCATATGGGTTATCACATCCCATTCTTTAATTTTTGTGAATATCATTAAAGTTTTTTTTTCGGTTGGCGGGCAAGTTGAGCAAGATAATATACGACTAGCACTTTTAGATAAGTCCAAAGATATTTTTCTACTAAATCTGTGGAACGTATCAGAAAGTGCTAGTCTCCCTTGGGTAGGGTTGTCGGCAGGATTGTTAATGAAAAATTTGACCCTACGAGTATACCCCCAAATGAAATTTTTTTAAAGTGTTTCCAAACACCCTATATCAACCTAAAATCACCTCAGAAGTTCAAAAAGACATTATTTTTGTGTTCTGGTCAATAAAAATTGAGTTTTGGGCATTTTGAAATTTCGACCATTTGGTTGTTTTACCATGTTTTGGTCACTAGAGCTGGGCAAAAAGAGCCTCTAAATGCATTTTTGATTAAGAGTCTTGCTCGGAATTATGTCTAAGGTAAGTGAGTGCGCGCATCTCTAACCTGCTTGGGGTTGAGATGCGCACACCCACATACCTTAGATGCAAATCACTCGAAAGTGACTCTGGATGCATAAAAAATGTATGCATACCAGAGTTTCTTTATGCGGTAGGCTCCAGTTAACAAAACTATGTTCAAATTCCATCTTTTTGAGGCCAAGGTACCCTCAACATCTGATTTACTAACTTATAATAAACAGAAATCAATTAAAAATACCAAAATTCAAGATTAAAAAAAATCGATTTTTTATAGAAAAAAGTAGGTGAAAACACCTTTTTATCGTGTTCAACGTGTAGGAAATGCTTAAAAATGGTTAAAATGGTGTTTTGAAAAAGTTCAAAAAAATTTCATTTGGGGGTATACTCCGGTAGCGCTAAAAATTTTTCTGAAGCCTTCACCTTCATTCCTTCACTAATAATTTTAGGGGTGAAGCCTTCACCTTCATTACAAATTTCTCCTTCATTGGTTTCTTCATTAAAAATAGACTCCTTCATTATATCTCATTCATAAATTTATTCCCAACGAACCAGTCAATCGAATCAAACAAAAGAGAACTATTCAAATA
>JAMRYI010001804.1:0-10798 GCA_029231635.1 Ditylenchus weischeri | reverse complement strand
TACAGCCCTTTGTCCTAATGCAGCCCCTCTTTTTAAATTACCCTTCTAGGGCCGGACTATAGTATAAGTGATTCGCCCAAAATAGGGTTTTATGAACTTATATCAACGTTTTATGGCTTTGGGTAGAAAACACAAAAAACTGTTGGGAAGGCTATTTCGAGAAAAATTTTTACAAAATTTTTGTAAAAACCATGATACCCACCCTATGGTTAATATTTTAAAGGTACCTGGTTATCTATAAAAAGGTATCCTACCACGTTTTGATCACTGGAGCTGGGCAAAAAGTCTCTCTATATGTATTTTGATCAAGAGTCTTGCTCGGAATTATGTCTAAGGTATGTGGGTGTGCGCATCTCAACCCCAAGCAACCAAGCCCCCTGCGCCCCCGAAGGGACCAACCAACCAAGACCCCTTCGGGGGCGCAAGGGGCTTGGAGTTGGGATGCGCACACCCACATACCTTAGATACAAATCACTCAAAAGTAACTCTGCATGCATAAAAATATGCATGCATACCAGAGTTTCTTTATGCGGTAGGCCCCAGTTAACAAAACTATGTTCAACCTTATTCTTTAGTCTTAGGCTCATAGATATCCAGGTACCTTTAAAATATTAACCATAGGGTGGGTATCATGGTTTTCACAAAAATTTTGTAACATTTTTTTTTCTCGGAAATGGCCTTCCCAATAGTTTTTTTGTGTTTTCTACCCATTTAAAGCCATAAAAAGTTGATATAAGTTCATGAAACATCATTTTGGGCAAATCACTTATACTATAGTTTAGCCCCTTCTAGTATTTTCGTAGCAAAATTTTGATTTAAAAATAATTTTGACCACTCCTAAAAAGTCGATTTGAGGATGGGGTATAGCCCAAAAGAAGATGGGGGTATAGTTGAAACTGTCAATCAAAAATGGCCTTAACTCTGAAATCTTAATAGAAAAATAGAGGGGGGACGTCTAATAAAGGTGACGTCTATTAAAGGTAATACGGTAGCCTTGTTTGATTTTACTTGAATAAAGCTCTTTAAATACGGGGTGACACACAAATTTTTTCGAAAATGTGACTGTTTTTTGTGTCACCTTGTAGTTCATATAGTGAACATTGACACTCGATATAACGTACGACCGACGATATTCAGCTTACACTACTTCTACATAACGTACGCTTAGTACCAGTCCCTAGGGTATCGAAGTTTGACTGGGCCTTATTGGCCGTGCCGATTTTGGGCGAAAACACTGTGCCAAACTAAAAACCTTTTTTTTGCAAAAATATCGAAACCCGACCGGCGACCCTCTTTTACGAAAATTTGGGGTCGTTAAATCGAGCACTTAGCAAAATTATTTTGTATTTGAAAAACGATTTCGGTCCCCATTTTTCATCTCACATCAGAACCATAGAAAAAATTAAAAAATTGAGCTAAAAAAGCGTCGGACCCGAGTTGGTAGCAAACTCTTTGGGTATTTTTAAATCGATGAGCGATAAGCGATAAGCCACCTTTAAAATTATTTTTTTCATTAAAACTAAGGTAAACAATAACAACAATTTACCACACTATCAAGGTCCAACAAGTACGTCTTTGACATGGATTTGTTGTGTGTGTTTGACATGGACCAAATAGGTCCCTAAAAAGAGATGGGTTCTGAAAAAGGAAAAACGAAGAAAGAAAAATCGACAAGTAGCAATTTTTGGAACCCATGTGTAAAATGTTAGTGTCCGCCGATTGTTTCGACAACCCCGCACAGGTCATACAAACATATCCGCCGCCCATATCAATCGCGCAGAGTGTGTTCATTTCACAGCAAGGCTCATGATGCTGAATGGCTCTATTCTGAAATACCGTATTATCTCTAATAAGCGCCCCCGGGACACTTATTTTTCAACACTCCGAAGATCGGAAAAAATTTTGGGTCGATCTCGAGATTTTGGGTGCACAATCAAAATCCGAAACGCGGAATCGGTAGAGCTCGTAGGAGATAAGAAAGTGCAAAAAAAAAGCTCTGCAAAATATTTGCTCTGCCCGAAGATAGAGACCTCAAAGAGAGGGAGGCGCTTATTAGAGATTTAGATAATACGGCAGGCTAAATTTTGATGGCATCACACTTCAAATACTCATTGAAAATGTGAAATGGGTGTACTCCATGAAGAATTTTTGTGAAAAAATCTGAGATTGGATGCTCAAAACAGCTTCAATAATATCTCAACCAAAAAATTTTCAGATCAAATTCTGTCCAGCCACCTGTGGTCTGTGTCTAGCCAAAAAGTGCAAGGATCAAATCGACGACTGCGAGTCCATGAAGAGCTTATGCACCAATGAAATATACGCCACCTTCATGGAACACCAGTGTTCCAAGTACTCATCCATAAAATTCTTTACCATATAACCCACAGATACTTCAGAACCTGTGGCAAATGCAAGGTGGAGGACAGCAACGAGGACAGCGAAGAGAACAACCACGGGGGTGAGGAAGATGAGGACGAAGACACTGAAGAAGAAGTTGAACAGCCACCCCCTAAACGAGGAAAACCTGCCAAAGGGGGCAAGGAGAGCACAAAGGACAAGGAGACCAGCACTAATTCTATCGGGAACACTGGTTGGTTTAGATTAGGCGAGCAGTTGTGTTAACTGTATTGAGAATTGTAGGTACTTCACCGATGATAGTGGACAACTGTGTGGATGAAATGAAGAATTGTCATCGGAACAAGAAATTTTGTGAGTGTTTCTTCTAGGATTATCGCTTTTAACAACACAACAAAAAAGTGATTCATATGGGTTATCACATCCCATTCTTTAATTTTTGTGAATATCATTAAAGTTTTTTTTTCGGTTGGCGGGCAAGTTGAGCAAGCATACCATAATGACTAGCACTTTTAGATGAGTCCAAAGATATTTTTTCTACTAAATCTGTGGAACGTATCAGAAAGTGCTAGTCTCCCTTGGGTAGGGTTGTCGGCAGGATTGTTAATGAAAATTTGACCTTACGAGTATACCCCCAAATGAAATTTTTTTTAAAGTGTTTCCAAACACCCTATATCAACCTAAAATCACCTCAGAAGTTCAAAAAAGACATTATTTTTGTGTTCTGGTCAATAAAAAATTGAGTTTTGGGCATTTTGAAATTTCGACCATTTGGCTGTTTTACCATGTTTTGGTCACTAGAGCTGGGCAAAAAGAGCCTCTAAATGCATTTTTGATTAAGAGTCTTGCTCGGAATTATGTCTATAGTGAGCGCGCATCTCTAACCTGCTTGGGGTTGAGATGCGCACACCCACATACCTTAGATGCAAATCACTCGAAAGTGACTCTGGATGCATAAAAAATGTATGCATACCAGAGTTTCTTTATGCGGTAGGCTCCAGTTAACAAAACTATGTTCAAATTCCATCTTTTTGAGGCCAAGGTACCCTCAACATCTGATTTACTAACTTATAATAAACAGAAATCAATTAAAAATACCAAAATTCAAGATTAAAAAAAATCGACTTTTTATAGAAAAAAGTAGGTGAAAACACCTTTTTTATCGTGTTCAACGTGTAGGAAATGCTTAAAAATGGTTAAAATGGTGTTTTGAAAAAGTTCAAAAAAAATTTCATTTGGGGGTATACCCGGTAGCGCCAAAAAATTTTTCTGAAGCCTTCACCTTCATTCCTTCACTCAATAATTTTAGGGGTGAAGCCTTCACCTTCATTACAAATTTCTCCTTCATTGGTTTCTTCATTAAAAATAGACTCCTTCATTATATCTTCATGCTAAATTTATTCCAACGAACCAGTCAATCGAATCAAACAAAAGAGAACTATTCAAATATCAATATTAGGAGATTACTAAAACTCTGAGAGCGAGTTTGACTATTTTTGCGGGTATTCGTCAAATCAATTTCCCACTGGGATTTGCGGGAAAAGCTAGTCATACAAGACTTCCTCCTTCATTGTGTAAAGAAGATCTTCGTTGAAGGAGATTTAAGTGTGAGGGCTATACTTCCGCTTCAACCCTACAACTTGTCGGGGGTAGTCTTATTTCGAAC
Source organism: Ditylenchus weischeri (assembly GCA_029231635.1). Taxonomy (NCBI): domain Eukaryota; kingdom Metazoa; phylum Nematoda; class Chromadorea; order Rhabditida; family Anguinidae; genus Ditylenchus; species Ditylenchus weischeri. Next base: position 6,777 of record JAMRYI010001804.1, on the reverse strand, counting down.
CGATGACTAGTTGCTGGGTTTGTGGTCATTTTTTCAAGAGCTTGTAAAATCTTCATTTTTATCGTTTTCGACATTCCGGTTGTACGGTTTTGCATGGATAGGCAAAATTTACAAAACTGTTCATATGGAATGTCTAAAATGAAGATTTTATAGCCTTTTTAAAAGTGCTCACAAACCCAGCAACTAGTCATCGGTTCGAAATAAGACACCCCGACAACCCCATGCACGGGGTCACCACCAAACTAATCAAACAGGTAATTTGAAGTGAGTGAGACACATATTCGATAGCACTCACAAAATCTTGATGATATGGTGCGATAATCCATGAGTACCAAAAAATGTTTTGGTGCTGCATTGAAAAAACGTTTGCATCCTATCATTATACTATTGAGCTATTAGAATACTAGAGCCGTCAAAGTCTTTTTTCTGATGTCAACATATAGAATTTTGACTCGAATGTCTGCAGAGAGTCAAGCTTGACTAGCAGGTGACTTTTTCGTGACATTGACTTGGGCCAGCCTGTAGCCACCCCTGACTTAGACTTTGTATATAACAGCAACCAGACACACTTTGCAAAATGGTGACCGGCAGCGGTGGGACGGAAGACAAAAAAGTCGGAACCGAAGAATAAAATTTTCAAAATCGGAAGTCGGAAATCGGAATTCAATCCCACCCCTGGTGACGGCCATGGTCAGATCAAAACAGATCAATTTATCTAGACAAGTGTTCCCAATGGTTTTTTTTCAAAAGATTTGTGCTTTTCGTTAAAAAATTATTTTATTTTTGCAATTTTTTTGCTTCAAAGTATTGGGTTGTCTCATAATTAATGAGACTTTTTCGATTTGTCGTGCATTTAACCAAAACACTTTATTTGTCAACAAACATTCAACAGTTATTCATGGTAATCGGTAGGCGCTTCAGTAGGCGAGTAGGGTGGATGTGGCAGCAGTTCCCAGACAAAGTCTTGTATTGCTTGGAGGACGTCAGCGCGGATATGAGGCCTTGCATTGTCTTGGTGGAAGATGATGGAATCTTTCTTTTCGAGCCGCTTCACTTCAATAGCACGACGAAGACGATCGAGCTGAGCCAGATAAACAGATCCATTTAAATTATATAAGGAATAAAAAAGACATCTGGATTAGTATCAAAGAAAAAAGGCAAACGCAGAAAAGAATTACAAATTGGAAAGAAAAAAGTTGAGTGTATAATTTTAAAAAAGTCTCATTAATTGTGAGACAACCCAATAGCAATAAGCAGTAAATCAAATAGCCTTTTACCTGAACATAGTGAAAATGTTCTTTTCAACTTAATGTCTATTTCGAGAACTTTGTTAATCCGTATGTGGCCTAGGTGTAAATGTTTAATGTGTATTACTTGCAGGCCACCACCCCAGCTACAAAGAGATGATGAAGCGAAATTGTGCTAAAACCTGTGGTTACTGCAAACCTAAAAGAGGCAGCACACCTTCACGAGTCATCAACCAGGACTGCAAGGACAACCATCCATTGTAGGTCAAAAAATATCTAATTTATGTTTGCCAGGAAAGAAGTTACAGCAGCATTAGTTATTGAGAGACCACACAGGCTTTTGACTTGGTGCCAGGAACTGCATTCGGTGCTATATAGCACTATTGTAGCACCAAAAAGTGCTACAAATTCGAATTAAATTAGCATTTAATGTCTTATTTGCACTTAGTGCTAATTTAGCACTAACTTTTTTTATTTTTTGATGATTTTTCAGTTATTTATCAAACCTATAAATCTAGCTACGGATTTGTAGCGCATCGTATTCAGCATGGTAATTTTCTTATGAAAATGCTCTTTAGTTAGAATTCACCACTCACTGAGACCAAAATATTCAAACAAAATATTATCGATTTTTTGAAAATTTTAAATTTAACAGTGATTATTTAATTTGAATAGCATTTTTATAAGAAAATCAACCATGCTGAACACGAATTCGTCAAGAAAATTCCGTCTTCATATGCGATATTAAGACGGAATTTTCTTGACGAATTCGTGTTCAGCATGGTTGATTTTCTTATAAAAATGCTATTCAAATTAAATAATCACTGTTAAATTTAAAATTTTCGAAAAATCGATAATATTTGTTTGAATATTTTTGGTCTCGAGTGGAATTTGAAATTATACAGTGGGTTCTAACTAAAAGAGCATTTTCATAAGAAAATTTGCCATGCTGAATACGATGCGCTACAAATCCGTAGCTAGATTTATAGGTTTGCAAAAAATAACTGAAAAATCATCAAAAATTAAAAAAAGTTAGTGCTAAATTAGCACTAAGTGCAAATAAGACATTAAATGCTAATTTAATTCGGTGCTACATGAGAATCTTTAGCACTTTTTGGTGCTACAATAGTGCTAAAAAACCCTTTTAGCACCAAATGAAGTTCCCAAATCTTTTTCATTTTTGAAATTTTTTGTCAAAAATTTTTTTTGCTTAAAAAAAGCGATAATCACTGTATAAAATTACCCTTTTTCTCAAAATGGTCATAATTTCCCTTATTTAACCAACTTTTTTCAAAAATTCATTGGGAAACCTGATTTACATGTTTAAAAATTATCTAAAATTCATGTTTTCAAGACTTCAGAGGTCTTTACGCGAAATTTTTTGACTCCATTGACTACAAGGTAGTCGATTGCCGGTCAATTTTGCTCCACCCATTTTTCTGTTTTTAAAAATTATTGTGGGACTCGATTGATGGAAATCTACAAGTGGGGCAATTTTTTTTCATTAAGGAATTTTGGCCATAACTTTTTTATTTTTCATGATTTTGACATGATCTTTTTTATTCGAAAGCTGACACTCTACGCAACCGAATTACATTAAACTTTTTTATTTTGCTCGTTATTAAAATGGGACTCAATAAAATGTTTAGTTTTCGTGTTTTAGTCACTGGTCTACACTGCTCAAGAGAAGGCAAAGTGCGTCGAATTGTTCATTGAAGAGGGCAAAAGCGTTAAAGCATCTGGCGTTCGCTATCAGAGGGAGCTTGGGAGAAATGCAAAGGTGCCCGATCGCTGCAGCATCCTCGATTGGTACAACAAGTTCAAAAGAGAAGGAAGCGTTGAGCGAAAAAGGAAGGCTGGCAACAAGGTTGTCTTCGCTTTGCATCTGTCTCCGAACTCTCAACAAGAATTGCTCGTGCCTTTATCAGCCTACCGCCAGAAATGGTCAACAGAGCAATCGGAGCATACCAAAGCCGCCTTGAATACTGCCTTTAAGTGAATGGGAAAAGCACCGAGCAAGAATATTAGTGAAAATGTATTATTATTATTGTCTGCCACTGTTGTGTGATGTTCAAAAAAGAGTTCTCTGCAAGTTTGTTGTCATACCGTTGCCTAGAGTGTCAGCTTTTGATGAAAAAAACATCGTGTCAAAATCATGAAAATTAAAAAAGTTATGGCCAAAATTCCTTCATGAGAAAAAACTGCCCCACCCTGTATTTCAATTTTTTTGGTTCCTGTTTTTTGTAATTATCGGTCTGTTAACTGATCAAAACCCGATTTTTAGAATGAAATCGTATCAGAAAAACAGTTATAATCATTTAAAATCGGCCAAATGTTTCGACCTCACCTGGTAGAAAGGTAAAATAAGTTTCGATATAGTTAGCAAAGAGTGGTAATTCTTTTTGCCCACAGAATTCTCGTTTCTGCCCATAGAAGTCTATTTTTTTGCCCATAGATTTTTTTTGCTCATAGATTTTGAAATTTTTGCAGCAATTCAAACTTTATGGTCAGAAAATGACTGAGATTGCTCAGAATCCGATCTAGAGTGGCCGAAAGCCACTGAAAGTTTACTTGTTGGAGGTTTACTATAGGGGAGTAAACTTTTTGCGAAAAACCGATCGCGCGAATCACAATCTCACTTTGATCGGCTCAACCGCTCAGAATCCCACCCTGAACCTTTCAAAACCACTTTAAACCACTATGGGCAAAAACGAGAATTCTATGGGCGAAACAAATATTATCCGTTACCAAATCTAATAAAACTACTTTCTTTTGACTTTATTCCATTAACAAAAAATTTAGCTGCAAAGGATGGGCCGCCAACGGCTACTGCGAATCTGACGAGTACACCGACGAGGAAAAGAACGAAAAATGTGCCAAGACATGTAATTACTGCTGAATACAACAACTAATCAATTTTTTATTGATTTTAAAAATTTTCTACGTTTTCATGCTTATCAAAAATTCAAAAATGCTTAGATATTAGTTCTTAATATTATCGCTTTTTCTCATTTTTACGTCCAAGTTGTTTTGACAAAGTTTTTGTATTTTTGAAAACCTTGAAAAATGGCACAAATTAAAAAAAAATATATATTTTTTAATTCTTTTGTACTAGTGATCTGAAATGTTAAATTATTGATTTTGGTGAGGATTTGTTATAAATTGAACTGTAGTTAAATTATCGCAATAAAAATCATTTGTTTGTATTAATGAATAGACATAGATGCTTTAGGGTACCGGCCGGAAACCGGACCGGATTTTAGGAAAGAACCGAATTTTCGATAAATTTGAAGAAAATTTTTTTGACGAAAAATCGACTTTTTGCCATTTTAGAGGCCACTTGTGTACCTTATTTGGTAGTTTTTACCACGTTTTTATCACTATACATGACAAAAAGATATGCGTTTTATGATTTATAGTCTTGCCCGACTATAAATCCGAAATCATGTCTAAGGTAAGTCTGTGCGAGTATCTCTACTCTCAATAGGGAAACCCCAGGAACCATAAAGGTCACCTCGGTTGTACGCCACCCTAATGTCAACTCGCACAGTCAAAACGTTCAAATCAAAAGCACTAAAATCGCAGTCAAAATTTCTTTTGAGTGACACTTTGGCTCTTTTGAGTGACACTAAGGCTCTTTTTATTTTCAATAGCAGACCAATTTGATAAGAGGAGATTCTTGACCTGTACCAAAGCAGCATCAGAGTTTGTAGCAGATACCAGATCCTTGAACTGTAGAGGAAGATGACGGACTGTTTCTTGAAGTTCATCTTCATATACTTGAATAGCGCCAATCCAGATTTCCTCGCTTGAAGTAGCAGAAGATTGTTCAGCAATTAGACGCGAGAGAGCATCAGCTTGACCAAAGGCAGTAGTTTGCTGATATTCGATTTTGAAGTCATAAGCTAGCATCACCATAGACCAGCGTTGAAGACGATTGGCAGAAGAGACAGGAATTCCTTTCTTACTTCCAAAGATAGCTAACAGAGGTTGATGGTCGGTTTGTAGAGTAAAGCGACGACCATATATCATCTTGTGGAACTTCTTTACGGCGAAGACCAAGGCAAGACCTTCCTTTTCAATTTGACTGTAGTTCTTCTCAGCAGCAGAAGAGTTCGAGAAGCATGGACCACAGCTTTCAGAGTTCCATCGGATATTTGATGTAGTAGCACAGCACCAATTCCCACACATGAAGCATCAGCAATGATTGGCAGACGAGGATTGTAGTGCGCCAGCAATATATCCGAAGCGAGCACTGCTTTGATTTTACTGAAGGCAGACTGGCAGGCAGAGTTCCATTCCCATTCTTTGTCCTTCAGCAGCAGAAAATCCAGCGGTTTACGGAGATTCACCAAATCGGAGACATAAGGCTGATAGAAATTCACCATTCCCAGATAAGAGCGAAGAGAAGGCACATCATTCGGCGGTGGCATCTTGACTACGGCTTCGATTTTCTTCGGATCTGGACGACGGCCGTTCTTATCAATGATTTGCCCCAGATATTTGATGGAGTCCTGGAAGAAGGAGCACTTTTCCATTCGGACCTTGAAACCATATTCAGCAATAGTTTCGAAGAGAAGCAGTAGATGTTGACGATGTTCTTCGGCTGACTTGCTTACCACGATGATGTCATCCATGTAGGCGATAGCGAAGTCGAACTTGGCCAAAATTGAATCCGTAATTCTTTGGAAGTTAGCAGGTGCAGTCTTGGCACCAAAAGGTAGACGATTGAAAGCGAAGATGCCCATTAGAGTATTGATAGCACATAGCTTTTTTGTTTCAGCATCCACCACTTGAAGGTAGGCATCGGAAAATTCGATTTGGGAGAAGGTGGTGCCACCATTTAGTTTAGCAAAGATATCCTCCGGCAACGGAAGCGGATGATTGTCTGAATCCAGAGCATCATTGAGACCCGTGGAGTAGTCGTTGCAGAGGCGAGCTGATCCATTAGCCTTTTGATCAGCAGAGTAGAGCGCCCAGTTTGAAGCAGAGATAGGAGAAATCACTCCCATAGATTGAAGACGGCTGAGTTCTTGTTTGACATCCTCTCTGACGAGCATAAGCGAATTGACGGGCTGACGGAAGACAGGAGCGGAGCCCAGTTTCACTGAGAAGGAAGCTTGGAACCTGTACAGCATCCCAGCCCCGAAGAGAAGACAGTGGAAATTTGAATTTAATTCTTTCACCATATCCATAGAAAAAAAGTAGTGCTCGTAAAGATTGAGAACACACTGAGCACTTTGATTAGAGACATAGAAGAGATAGAAGATGGTGTCTTTGATGTACATTTTTGAGAGAGAAAGCCAAAGCATGAAGAGCGGGAAGACTGAGCAAGTTGAGACCTCCAGATTTGACCACCATAAAGCTTTGACTTGACGACAGATCATTGGCTTCTGTTGACCTTCCCCAAGGAACTTGCATTCAGAGCCATTGAACAGAAGAGCTTGACTTTAGCTGGAGAGATTTGCATTTGACCCACGGCAGAGATAGATAGACTGGTTGAGAGTATTGACTGAGCCCCTGAGTCTAG